>LUCW03000797.1:20000-45819 GCA_001586965.3 Sphaeroforma sirkka | reverse complement strand
CTTACCACCATATTGGTTTTGATATGATATGTAAAATATATTTAGTCATTAAATTCAGGCTGAAAGGATTTCAATCATACGGCTTAATTTGGAGTGGGGCGAGAAATGGGCGTTTAATTTGCGGGAGGCGAGAGCGGGGCGCTTATTTTGCGGTGTAGAGAGCGGGGCGCTTAATTTGCGGTGTAGGGAGCGGGGCGCTTAGTTTGCGGTGTAGGGAGCGGAACGCAATCAGTGGGCGCTCGGCGGAGGGAGCCTCAGTTTGGCGCTTAACAGTCGGTTGCTAAAGTCTTAGGCGTAACAGCCGTAGTCGTAAGACTTGAGAGTCCCCCAAGAAATTTAGCAAGTCGATATTTACTTGACATAAATACATAGCAAAATAATTTACATCTGAATCCTGAAGGATAAGTATATTTATAAAAATCAAGTTTGGTTGAGCTATGACTGCGACTCTCGACTGTGACCACTATGTCTGGACTCTCGACTGCGACTACTATGCCTGCGACTTTCGACTGCGACCACTATGTCTGCGACTCTCGACTGCGACTACTATGCCTGCCGCTCTCGCCTGCGACCATTATGTCTGCCTCTCTCACAAATACTTTTATTGTCTTACCTACGGAGAGAGTTACAGAATAAGGTAGTGACAGAGTAGTAATAGTACTATTATTAATACCTACAGTGCAACCGACACCCTTTTAAATTAAAGAAAGGGAGAACTATATGAATGAGATATCCCGTTGAGAATTATTTGTCATTGTTGAATGAGAAAGAACGATGTGCCACTAATAAATCAGCATGGTGTGGCACATAGGCTTTGTGTAACTAGGTATGTACTATTCATTGTCTGTCGGAGGAATGTATCAACAATAAAATGGCAATTCATAATCATGGCTTTATACTCATAATTGATTTATTTATGTTTCTACCCTTCTCAGATTTGTCGATTGAGTATGCAAGGAAGGAAGTAGAGCTTGTGACGTGCTGGTATGGTATTTTGTATATCCTTTTATATATCATTCCGATTGTTAAATTGGTGTAATTCCCTGTCTCACTGGCATATATTACTTGTATTCACTCATAGACTCACTGAACAACATGAACAAAATGCTTCTGGAAATGTGTAGTGGACGTTGTAAAAGAACGGAAGGCAGATCCGTTGGATGTGAAATCAGAGAATGGAAGGCAGATCCGTTGGATGTGACATCAGAGAATAGAAGGCCGTTCCGTTGAATTTGAAATCATGGCAGATGAGAAATTAAAGAAATTAGAGCATGGAAAATGATAAGTGAGTATGACAAAGTAGGCCGTTAGACTTGGAATAGAAAAGCTTCAATCGCTGCTTCGAGTCTACACAAATCCGGCTCTGTGCTATGATTGTAACGAATACGTACATGTTCACATTGCTCGACTACCGCACCGACGACTGTCTCTGCCCTGTCTGCTCCGGTAGCCACAAGTTCACTACCAGCCATTTTACCTGCATCCAACAACTGATTCGACGCATCCTGGTAGGTCCAAAACTGCCGCCCATTGGCCCTGACCTCCTTCAGCAATTACAGGAGTGCAACGACTTCCACGGTATCTGGACTCTCTACGAACACCTTGGATCTTTTCTTCAGTATGCTAAAGAACCACCATACCCTCAAGCGTCCCTGAAACATCAACAGATGTTCCCCATACCCCGGCTAATCACGCTGTTGAAATACTACTTCCAAATTTCGGTTCAAACGAAATCATCGCGCTTGTTGGTTCCGCCTATGATACTTCCAATCCAGGCCAGCCAACACATACCAAATTCATCAGTGGTCTGGTGCGGCATTGGCTTAGCCCCATTCTCGCTCCTCGACCGGATTATGACGAATAACCTGATCCTTCTCGGTATTTCATACTCTACACTAACCCATTCCGCGGCACTACACGACGCAGACCCGATCCGTACCACAGAGGTAGGTACTCTACTTAGTAGGTCAGCAAGCGAATATATGGAACATTCGATAGTAACAGTGTTTTGTCAATACCGGCCCGAATTGACTCAGCGCATATCTTCCATTGTCGACTCACTTGGCCCAAGCTTCAAACGGGAATTTACTGACCACTTCTTCCCATCAATCTTTCCTGAACCACCACAGCGACTATGAGAGCCATACCATATGTTCATACATTGTAACATACATACTTGTCATTTTTAAAATAAATAATATTATCCCTATCATAGAAAATGGCGGCATTTCGTTAAAAGGTGGAGCTCGATGAGATAGTAGTGGTGGTGAAGGTGGTATTACGCCTTGCGGACTTGTCACTAAAAGAGTGACCTGCAGATGACTCTTCCTTAGCAGGGGGTTTTTTTTGCCATCTGGAGGTATATCCTGGACGTTATGTGTATTATACAATAGTGTCGAGTCTCCTGCGTGTTCTTTATTTTCTCCTCATGCCGTCATATCCCAATTAAAGACACTACTATCCGCACTCGTATCCGCGGCTAGCTTATCAAGATCATCGGCTGGCACATCCTTAGCAGCTTCGGCGGCAGGCATGTAAACTTCGATGGATATTTCTATGTTTTAAACTATGTTATATAAACTAAGATACAATTTAAGTCAGTTAGGATTTAGCAGTGGTAGCTTGTGTAAGATTGATCGGACTGCCTCTTGGTAAGAGCCTTAATATCCTCTATCACACAGGACATACCTCTAGCTGTTCTTTATTAAATAATTTTCACTAGAAGTACTAACTGTTCATGACCACATACCTAGTTTGTAGATAGACATAATAACGTAAGTCAAGTTAGTACATTGGCTAATATAAATAAAGTTCCATCTGAAGAAAATTTAAAAAAGAAAAAGACTTGTTGGATTTTGGAGATTGGCGGGAAGATCAAAACCTGTAAGTAGTAGTTCAGAGATTATAAAATTTAGTTTATGATATTCTGCATCTACTATCGTCTCAAATAGGTCCAAGTAAATGAATCATACCAAATACTCAGGCTATTGTAGCCATCAAAGTGAATTTAGAACACTGGAAATATTGGAAAAAGAACTTGTAATATTAACATAATCGCCAACTTTGAACTGAACAATGCTCTTAGTGTTATTCCATCGATCATACGCTTTAAGTAGGACACGATTTTTAGTGCTCGAGTAAACAGGAGTAAACAACGTTCAGCATATACTCGATCTTTTGTAGCCACGGAGTAACATGTTTCTCAGGCGCAGTTTTGTCAAACGTTGCTTGTGATTCACTATAGCGGCCAAAGAAACAGTGAAACTGGGAGTGTTCCAGTTTGAGGATTCATGTAGTTATTCATTTGAGTCTGAACCCATTTCAAATGATAAGGCCACATATCCTCAATGTCATCTAGTGCGGTACGCAATAGCTTCTTTAGTTCTCTATGACGTGTCTCATTTGCACCCTGTGTATGAGGTTTATAAGGAACACCACGCCTATGGGTCATGCCTGATACGAGTATAAGTGCCTCCATTACGTCGGTACAAAACTCACTACCGCTATCAGAACATAGTACTCGGAGGAAACCGAAGTCATTAAAGACGTGATAGCATAACTCTGCCACTGTTTGCGGGCGTTTGTTCGGTATTGCATAAAGCAAGTTATAGCTCGAAGCCACACATAAGAAATGACAGATATATACATCGCCAGTATGCTTGGATCGCGGGAGTTTAACCAAATCGACTATGACTCGGCGCATCGGTTGGTCTTCTGTCACACTTTTTAGGGGTGTCCAACCGTATCGCTTGATCTGGTTCTTTTCACAATCAGTACAGCGTCGGTATACTTCACGTATGGTTTCTTTCAACGCCGGGTGATCAAGCCCTGCACGAATAGCCATTTTATAAGTATGCTCATATGCTCGATGCGTTAAATTATGTATAATTTTAACTCTACTTTCGAGCTCCTCTAAGTCAGTCAGATTCTGTGTAACGCTGGCTGGATGAACCATAGTCTCGTTAGATAGGGTAACTTCAGTATCAAAAGGGGTAGACTCCTGAGATACGTAATTTACAACATTGGATTGTTGAAGTATCTTCTTCAGGTGTTTCGCAACTCCTGGCTGTTCTTTGCAGCACTTTAAGAAGTTGAGTGCGAGCTTCAGGTTCTCTTAGAGCTTTGAGTCTTTGATTCATGGTCTCAGCTAGTTCCATATTTTTACGATCTAATGCCGTCTCAATCAGCATTACCTCGACTGCATTCTTGTTGGGTGCATGTGTTGTACGAGTCGTGAGCTTTTGTTCAAGCTCCTTAGACTCCTCTAGTTTAGCTAAGAACTCGGTTGAGGGTTTCCACTTAGTGGTACCTGCAGGACCGATGCGACAAACATTGGTGTGTTTCCAAGGTGTCTTCTTAATAGAATAGGATCCCTGATACAAGAACGTGTCGGTTTCACGATCGACTCATATTAATTAAATCACGTATCCATGGGTCGGAGCTACGTAAGGGACAACACATTGTAATGGTAGACTTAGTAATATTAAAAGAATTTAACAACTGTGCGATAAGTTGCCAAGGTGGGTTAGCCCACGCATTATGCTTTGATAAGTCAAGTTGAAAGGCATCACCATTAGGATGAGTCAACGACCTATAATCAGAAACCTGTTTGTTATGTTCTGCGGCGAACTTATCAATAGTGAATAGACCCCATCTTGATTGAGCGAGGTTAAACCATTTATTATTAAGCATCCAATCGGTTGCTACTAACTCTTTAACTATTTTCTGGTAATCAGGGACAAGTCGGGAGAGCATGTCAGGAAGATGATTATGTATTCTTGGTATGTGTGTAATGTTTAAAGCGAACTTAGCAATAATGTCATGCCAGCAGCTCACCAACTGTGAATCAGGAATCATGTCTTTTAAATATGTTAAAGACTTTTGATCACAGGCGACAGTGAAGTAACTTCCATAAAGTAGTCTTTAAACTGTCTTAGCGCAGTAACTATAGCAAGGAGCTCTTGTTTAACGGTAGGGTAATTTCGTTGACTCTTATTATAGCTCTTGCTAAAGAATTAAGTAACGTGGTTTACCATTTATCGTTTGGTATAGCACTCCACCTACCGCTCGGTCTGAAGCGTCGGTTGCTACTTGGAATGAAACGCCATCCACAGCAGGGTATTGCATGATGGGTGCGTCCAGTACTTTACTTTGACTAGCTTGAATGCATCATCACATTCTTCAGTCCAGAGCTTACCCAAAGGTCTTTTATGCAGCCGTAGGTGACTGGAAGGCTTTAAGTAATGAGAAAGATGAGGTACCGAATCTGAGAAGAAGTTAACAAACCCACACACAGAGTTTCACATTTCTTCCAGTAATCGGTGTTGATAAATCCAACAGAAATTGTTTCTTGCCAGGATCAATTTCTACCCCTGCTGCAGATACCTTGTAACCAAGTAAGTGTATAGTATCTTTAGCACTTGTCCTCGTTAATCTTACTTTGGCATGGTTTAGTCGCTTTAAGACTTCCTTAACGAGTTTAGCATGTTCATGTGCTGTCTGAGAGACTACAGTAGTAGGCGCATTTCTCTATACGTTAATAACGTTTTATGTCGTCATCCCGAGAGTACTTTGGGACTTGTTCTCAAATTAATATAAGTATAGGTGGGTCAGCCTGAGAGAACGTAAGAGTAATTTGAGACCTCTTCTCAGATTATTCTATTTATAGAATACGGGCCACCGGCTAGCCGAGAGCCGAGGTCTGAGACTGAGTGTGGTAACAGAGAATATGATCTAATTATTTCTAGAAAATATATCCGAGTGCTGAAGTGTTCTGTATTAGGTTTCTCATACTGATCATATGAATTTTTACCCTGGCCAACCCAAGTGGTTGAACACTAGTACAAACACTATCAGTATATAACTGAGGGTGGGATCATAAATAAATTCATTCGAATGCACCATACTTTAGATACATTTGCACTTTACTATTTGTCCCCACATCTCACGCTAACACTGTCTTTGTAAAGATAACTATATCATCTAAAATATACTGATACGTTATCCGATAGGTCCGCAAATAGTTACATCATAGCTTGTTGGAAAAAAGAAGGTAACATGTGCAAGCCTTCAGGTGCACCCTTAAAATGATACTTCTTACCTTGCCAAGTTAAGGAAAAGTATTTCCTATTCGGCTCACATATTTGTATTTGATGGAATGCAGTTTTTAAGTCTAGATTGGAAAAGATAGTCACACCTTCCATTTTGCGTAGTATCTCGCTTATCTTTGGTAAGGGAAAACTATGTTGCGGAATTAGTTTGTTGATTGGCGACAGGTCCAGTACTACTCTTGTTTTATTAAACGTTCCATCAGATTTATATTGATCGACCGCTAAGAGAGCTAAGTTAACTGGGGTTGCATCAAAATTGATTTCAATTAGACCCTGTTTTAACCAATTTTCAATTTGGGTTTTGACAACGTCTTTGTGTCTCCAACTCACGTAGTTATGTGAGTAAGGACACTTTAACTTAGAGAAGTCGACGTTTGTTAAGTCAAGCTTAACGTACCCGTTAGAGAACTTAAACATACACCAGTCAGTTATCGCAATCTTTATGTTTTGTATACTTAAGCCCATAATTATATCGGTAAAGTGCGGAATCATATCTTTTGCTTCACCTTCCAGAGGTTTAGGTATCTTTAACATGTTATCATCTGACTGATCTTTATTGAGGTCTAGCCCATTAGGCAGACCAGTGAGAGTTATACCTAAACTGAGAAGATCAGTCATACCTATAATTAAATCGTATATCTGAGACATGTCAGTAACGATTAGGTGAGTCTTTACTTCTCTTCTATCTGACAACATTATGTGTACATAGTCAATGGCTTCTTCGCAAGTGGTAACTTTGCCATTTCCCAAGATTAAACTAGTTGTTTCGTTATAAATAGCCATATCTGTAGCGTAGGCTACTCGGTGTGAGATAGCAGAGACTTCAGCCCCTGGATCAAAAAGTGTTAAAAAAATTCTTCATTTACATAAACGGTTTGAATATACGTTCATCTCCTTTGGTATAGATTTTATTGAACTTTTTCTCATAATCTTGCTCTAGTGCACACATATAGAACTGTCAGTGCTTAACTCGGACGTCCGGCATGTCCTTGCAATCATCTTTGTGCCTACCGTTAGTACCTTTGCAAGCAGTACACTCTTTCATATAGGGATAATATTATTTATTTTAAAAATGACAAGTATGTATGTTACAATGTATGAACATATGGTATGGCTCTCATAGTCGCTGTAGTGGTTCAGGAAAGATTGATGGGAAGAAGTGGTCAGTAAATTCTCGTTTGAAGCTTGGACCAAGTGATTCGACAATGGAAGATATGCGCTGAGTCAATTTGGGCCGGTGTTGACAAAACACTGTTACTATCGAATGTTCCATATATTTGCTTGCTGACCTACTAAGTAGAGTACCCACCTCTGTGGTACGGATCGGGTCTGCGCCGTGTAGTGCCGCGGAATGGTTTAGTGCAGAGTATGAATTACTGAGAAGGACCAAGTTATCCGTCATAATCCGGTCGAGGAGCGAGGATGGAGGTAAGCCAATGCCGCACCATACCACTGATGAATTCGGTATGTGTTGGCTGGCCTGGATCGAAAGTATCATAGGCGGAACCAACAAGCGCGATTATTTGGTTTGAACCGAAATTTGGAAGTAGTACTTCAACAGCGTGATTAGCCGGGGTATGGCGAACATCATAGATGTGTCAGGGACGGTTGAGGGTACGGTGGTTCTTCAACATGCTGGAGAAAAGATCCAAGGTGTTCGTGGAGGGTCCAGATACCGTGGAAGTCGTGGCACACCTGTAATTGCTGAAGGAGGTCAGGGCCAATGGGCGGCAGTTTTGGACCTACCAGGATGCGTCGAATCAGTTGTTGGATGCAGGTAAAGTGGCTGGTAGTGAACTTGTGGTTACCGTGTC
Organism: Sphaeroforma sirkka; assembly: GCA_001586965.3. Lineage (NCBI taxonomy): Eukaryota > Ichthyosporea > Ichthyophonida > Sphaeroforma > Sphaeroforma sirkka. The sequence goes on along the minus strand of LUCW03000797.1, from coordinate 37,895 downwards.
AGACAGGGCGGAGACAGCCGTCGGTGCGGTATTCGAGCAGTGTGAACATGTACGTATTACAATCATAGCACAGAGCCGAATTGGTGTAGACTCGAAATAGCGATTGAAGCTGCCGTGTCGGGCTGTGTCTCGGTTTGAGGTTGGCGGTTTTTAAAATCAGTTGGTAGTAGTATTGGCGCCGGGCCATTGCCGCGTTCATATAGTGCCCAAAGTTTGGCTTGCCTGGTGCACACTTAACAGAGTCGTGTTAACCATTCCACTTGCCGTCCCGTTTAGTGAGGTTATAACCACACTTCTTGCAAGGTGCTCTCGCCTTTCTTTCACCCTTTGGTTCAGTAGAAGTAGAGCCTTTACCATCTCCAGCAGTAGTGCGAGGTTTCTTAGTAGTACGCGCAGTGCTATTCTCTGTCGCGGTACGCTTAGCGGGCTGGGCAAAGCTCGAGGTACTAAATACTCTAGTAGATGAGTTGGTATGCTTTTGAACTATCTTCTCAAAGACAGACCAAGGCATAGATCGCAAATCACCATAGGCGATAATATCATCATTGACTTTTTTAACTAGGCTAGCCCCCAGAGTCTCCATCATCTGACAAATTAATAAATTTTCGCCAGTATAGGTACGACCTTCCATCCGAGTGTTCATATGTGTCATATGAGCTAGAGCGCCTCGAATAGTAGTATCGTTTGCAAAGATCTTGCGAGACTCTAGAAGTTCACGGTCACGTGCATCTTCAAGGAAAGCGTTAAGTATATTCTAACGCAACTGGCGCCAAGATAGGCCTTCAAGAGAGTTTCCATTTCTCTGACTCACAGGAATAAATAAATGCATTCATCATCTGCTTATCTTTAAGGCTGGCAGACTCCTTAAGTTGGTCAAAGGCCTTCAGTGTCTCCCTTGTACTCTCATTAGTAGAGAAATCGACCTCATCCTTCGCGTCACTTAAGCTGCTTTATAAAGCTTGGTTCGAAGCGTTCACGAGGTTCACGCTCAGTGCTACGGGCTGCTAGTGCCAAGAGTCTATCTGCATTCTCTTGCTATCGATTAGATAGTGAATGTTATCTGCTTTAGTATCGTCAAGGTCAGAGTCATTCAATAGACGGTCTTTAGGACTTGCATACCAGAACGTAATAGAATGAGACGGTGTTGTCTGGTTCTCACTTCCTCGTCTTCAGTGCTAGAGTGGGTACTCTCTAGCGAGGTACTGGTATAATGATTACCAAAGTCGTGATTACCAGGTTTAGATGGTAAATGAGGATCGATGTTGTGATGGTGGTAAGCCTCATCGATCTCCATACGATCATAGCCTCTGACAGGGTTAGGTTTGTCGAGAGTGTGGTCGATTGTAGCTTCCGAGCTATAGAGATTAAATCGTGAGGTTGTACCCATTTCACCTGCGGTAACTGGCTCAGTGGTAACCCTGATGGCTGGTAAACCAGAGGGCCTTAGGTTCGAACCCGGGCTCGGAATATTTTTTTTCGGTATAGGAAGAATATCGACCACGTGGGATAAAATCAAAGGGACAGAAACTGCGGCAACGGCTAACGCCGTTAAAGGCTCATTTTTTTGCGGTTCAAATGACGTCGAGATTGAGAAGATCCAACAACTCGTTGTTGAGTTATGGCGTCCCCAACATATGCGTCTTCCGCCCCAACATTCGGTGGCGAGGCATTCAGTGGCGAAGCATGCAATGAAATTGCACGAAATGGAACACCGCCATCTTTGTTGATAGGTGGATTAGGCTGACTTTCAGTAGTAATAAACCGTCGATCTCGAGACGATTCCTTCACTTGTCCAGGAGATATATAGCCTTTCCAATATCTGACTTTTCGCAGTCAGATAGCGAGCTGATGCCCTGGGCTGCACTACTAGAAGACACACGGGACGTTGGCGAGCCTTTCCGCGGCAGTTGAGACCTTTTCTTCCAAGGATTTAGGGTCCGACGAGTCATCCTCAGAGTTTTCATCAGAACCAAGCTCAGAAATGGCGTCCTCTACAGTTTCAACGGCAGGCTCACCAGACGGACCAGTGTCCCCAGTAACCTCAGGAACCTCAACAGGCTTAGCAGGCTTTAAGCTGACGGCTCCCTTGCCTTTAAAATTTCTTTTAGCCATAGTATTAGCTCAAGATCAGAAAAACTAATAAGGTCTGGGTATAGTAACTAACGTGTAGCTTACTTTAGGATAGTATAGCCACTATGAGGTAGTATAAAATACTCACAGTCCTGTCGTTGAATAGTAAACAATTATTAGACAGTCTAGAAGCAGTACACTACGGTAGCGACTAAATAACTGAAAAAAATATGTTTTAGGGTTTTAACTCGCCAGCACCACTACGCGCACCCGAACCTCAGTGTTGACACCTCTGTATACGGCGAAGTCAAAGTATCCAATGTTTAATGCATTTGGCCCCAGGCCTGTGTTGCCGATGTTTGCGAGGTAAATAACTATATAAGCTCTTGAAATTCGGTTGTCCACGTGCGTTTTCGTCTAAATATGGGAGGTTAATAAAGCTGTGACCGACAGCAGTGAATAATCTCACCTTGCGTTAGTATTTTTTCATATATATATATATATGTATATATATATATATATATATATATATATATATATATATATATATATATATATATATATATATATATATATATATATATATATATATATAGAAAGAATAGAATAGATATATATATATGTATATATATATATATATATATATATATATATATATATATATATATATATATATATATATATATATATATATATATATATATATATATATATATATATATATATATATATATATATATATATATATATATATATATATATATATATATATATATATATATATATATATATATATATATATATATATATATATATATATATGTGATGATCTGTTTCTGTGTTTCTGTGCATGTATGTGTGAGTAAGCATGTATGTATGAATGTATGTATGTAAGTATGAATGTATGTATGTATGTATGTATGTATGTATGCATGTTAGTTTATATGTGTAAACTTCGATGCATATTTCTATGTTTTAAACTATGTTATATAAACTAAGATACAATTTAAGTCAGTTAGTATTTAGCAGTGGTAGCTTGTGTAAGAATGATCGGACTGCCTCTTGGTAAGAGCCTAAATATCCTCGATCACACAGGACATACCTCTAGCTGTTCTTTATTGAATAATTTTCCCTAGAAGTACTAACTGTTCATGACCACATGTCTAGTTTGTAGATAGACATAATAACGTAAGTCAAGTTAGTACATTGGCTAATATAAATAAAGTTCCATCTGAAGAAAAGTTAAAAAAGAAAAAGACTTGTTGGATTTTGGAGATTGGCGGGAAGACCAAAACCTGTAAGTAGTAGTTCAGAGATTATAAAATTTAGTTTATGATATCCTGCATCTACTATCGTCTCAAATAGGTCCAAGTAAATGAATCATACCAAATACTCAGGCTATTGTAGCCATCAAAGTGTATTTAGAACACTGGAAACATTGAAAAAGGAATTTGTTTTAAATCATTATAAATACAATTAAAAACCAATATGTTATCTCATTTGATCTTGATATTTTAGACTGACCGGAGGCCGTATTTCTACACTATCGGAGATTGAACGAAAAGAACATTATGTAAGGTGTAGATGTCGTTGGAGAGCAAAAATCGTGTTCCATCACTGATCTCGTTCGCATACTTATGGTAGAACTGTCTCGGGGGCGTGGGCTGCTTAGGCTGGGGCTTGTGCTTTTTATGCTCAAGCTGGAGCTCCTCGACCTTGTCCTTACCTTTCCCGCCTGCCATATAACTGCGACTCCCACCTGCCGCATTATCACTGCGACTCCCCCCTGCCGCATTATCACTGCGGCTTCCACCTGCCGCATTATCACTGCGACTCCCACCTGCCGCGTCTGAATTGCAATTCGCGTCAGCCGCTGAAGTGGATTTTTGCTTGTAGAGTCCATCGTGCACGCTTATACCGTTATAGGGTAGCTAATCTTTCTATGGAATAAATTAGAGATGATAACAGTAGGCACTGCATGATTCCCAAACTATATGCAATACAACTTTAGTTGGAGTTTAATTGTTGTAATGTTGTATTTCGTGTAGCTTTCCTTGCAATCATCTTTGTGCCTACCGTTAGTACCCTTGCAAGCAGTACACTCTTTCATATAGGGATAATATTATTTATTTCAAAAACGACAAGTATGTATATTACAATGTATGAACATATGGTATGGCTCTAATAGTCGCTGTAGTGGCTCAGGAAAGATTGATGGGAAGAAGTGGTCAGTAAATTCCAGTTTGAAGCCGTCTATTTTAGAAGGCTATGTTCTTCTTGTGATTGAACATTTGCAATAAAGAATGTTTTTCACGGCACAAGAGTAGAGCAGTTTCTAAGCAGTAAGCGCACGACATAGTACATATGTAAATACTCTTGCATGCTTGTTTTTTATTTTATTTTTAAAAAAGTTGCTTTTAAACCAAAAAAAAAAATATAACAAAAGTAAACGTGCTTTAAAATTTTGAATTTAGAAGGTCATATTTACATATGAAAATATTCTTTAGAAATTAAGATAGATATTTAACATACACTAAAAATTTATACGTAGTGTCATATTCTAATTTCGGATTCCCGTGTAAAATATTTATTTCTTTTCTTTTTGAAATAGTTTTTTTTTAAACCAACAAAACAACAACAAAAAATTATATGGAAACAAAAAACAAAATACAAGAAACATAAAAAGTAAATAAACTTCTTGACTTCATAATATAGACTTTAAAGTTTCAAGTTTTAAGTCCACATACTTTAGGTTAATTGTGTCTATACGGCACCCGTGACTATAAAATTATAAACGCCCGAGCCCTTGTATTCTTATATGAACTAAGTGATTTGTTTTTGAATTCATATTCGAAAAAAAAAAAAGCGGTTAATGAAATTCAAATCACAGAAAAGGACAAAATCCCTTGGCCAGACCTGATTTTTTTGCAACAGAACAGGACAAAACAAATTCAACATTGTTGAACTACAGTGCAATCGTGCAAACCAAAAGATCGTACATAGCCTTCTCTTGTATAATTCAGAAGGCCATGTATGAAATGATATTTTTTTAATAATATTTAGAAGTACGGATCCACGAATTCACGCTCACAAGTTTAACAGAACATTGACTCTCTCTAGTCTGAGGCGTTGTATTCTATTTCAGGTGATAGGTGTAGATTATGTATCGAAAACTGATACTTGACTGTTGTATCGATAAAGATATTGTACACGCTTAATAGTTCAGTACTTGGGCCAAGGTCGCCTTACGTATTGCGAATGGACCGGATGGTTATTAATTTTATAGTCACGGGTGCCGTAAAGACACAATCGCTCGTGGCCTTTATTTATTTTAATAGGTTAGTACAATTTTAAAACTGACAATAACCAAGTCCTACATAACCTCGTTTGCCCTCTAGAGAGAGGTACAAGTTTCTTGCATACCTCAATACTCTATAAGAGCAGTTAAAATGAGTAAGTTTTAACTGAATCACCCCAAGTGCAAGGCCTTCACTAACTTGGCTTTCTGTCAAAAAGTTGTAAATTTAAAAAAAAACAAAATATCCAGTGATTAGGGTTGTGTAAGGCCTTCCGGCATTCCGCCATTGCCGTGAATAAAAAGACGACCATTTTGATGAGGCCAATATCCGACCATGACAGCCCATGGGCATGTGGTGGCCAATATTTTGATTGTTGACAATCGGCGGCCAAAACATTGAATGGTCAAGAAAATGCCTCAACGAGTATCAACAGAGCTAAAAGAAACACATACACCAAAGCCTTCTAAAAGGAACATATATGCAAAGATGGCACTTTCTGAGGATACGACTGCAAAGTCTGAACAGATTTATGTCGTGGGTTCCACACAGAGGGAACACTGACCTCACATAGGGTATTAAGGTTCAGGGTATAGGGTTTACTACCTTTGGGTTCATACTGGAGGAAGACTTCATGATTATACCATCGGTTTCTAATCAGATCTACTATGTTTTCAATCCCTTTTCTTCTGTCTATCCTTGCTGACGCACCTGTATAGACAGCCTCTCATCGTTCGTTCAAAAACTTCATCTAGTCATCTAGTAAGATATTCACGATAGTTTCTTCCCTATCAGAAGCACTATCCTCATCACTAATCAACTCTATATCATCAGGTTCAAATTCTTCATTTTGTATAATTGCAGTAAACTTGTTCAGTTGTCTGTCTCCTAAGTTGTGTCTCTTCACCCGGCCACCACTCAAGTTCCTTGACCTGTTCGACATGCTTATCACAACAGAAACTACCAATTACAAGTATGCACACAATTTCTCATATTACATGTTATTGGGAACTCTTGGATAATTGGCAGGCATTTCGGGGTACAAAATGCCATAATCGACCCTAAAAATGACTGATATCGACCTAAATAGGGTATATAATAGCATATTCAAAACGGTACAATTCGAGTTTTTTTTTTTTGGTTTTGGAGGAGGCATGGAGCTCGAGCCATCCGAATTTTCAAAAAAGTGTCCGGGTGATTTTCAAGAGTCAGTACAACGGCAACTAGTACAAGCCGTTTCCGCTATGTATCTAAAACTCCTCGATAGGGGCACTATTGTAAGTATTTAGTATACAGTAGAGCGAGTGTAGACTGACTAGACTCACCACATATTTCGGTCTTCGAGTTCCATGCTTTGTCAGTCCTGGGTTGAATGTTTTTTTAGAAGGCTATGTATGGTTACTGGTTTAAAGGTGATGTGAATACATCCGACTGTACTATACATTTTTTCTTTTCCCTATTTGTTTAAAAAATATATATATATATATATATATATTCTTGTACATATGGTGCTAATGAAAATAAGTTCTGAGTCATTGTACAAATTAAGTGAACAAAAATGAGGTAAATATTTAGACGAAATAAAAAAAAGTGGTACGCCCTGATCTCAAAAAAAATTGATTGTATATTTGTACTGTGTGATTTCACTGGTTTGTGTGCGTCGGACGTTCAGAATAGTTCGATCCCCTCTATATTTTAGTTCTATTTCTATTTTTCTTCTCTACAGAGAGTAAATAGAGATACTAACTCCATTTTGCAAGAATATAATTTTGTTGCAAGAAACAAGAAAGATATTTTTTTACATATGAATAGCCTTTTTCTAAATTTTAAAAATACTAGAAGAGAAGGATCAAGCCTCAAGGCTATGTTTTTTTAAAATGTACGCCTTCTTCAATCAACCATGATGAAAGAGCAAGAAAAGCACATCGATTGCCTTCTGTGATCTAAAAAGAAAAGGTATGCAACTTTTTCTAAACCTTTTTTTTAAAAGACAAAAAGCAGTGGGCTCTCTAGAGTGGCAGGGTGGCACAGAACAGTACATAGCTAACAATATTGTAAATGGAAAATTCTTGAGTTGCTGATTGTGTTTTTGTCGATAATACAACTATTTCAAGCAACGAGCTTGCACAGTCATATCTCACAAATAGCATTTCTCACAAATCAGTGAAATCACAGTTCTCAAAAGTAATTTTAGATCCAAATCTGTCATGCAAGTATACTGACAACATTATAGCTACTTAGACAACTCCAAGAACATAAAGAGTGATCACATTGGTATAATAGTGAGAACGACACGATGGCGGGAACAAGAGAAAAACGAGGTTTGTTTGAACTCATATTTTTCATGATGGCTCAATGCACACGAATTCAAGTCAACGGACAAGCAACTGAGGTAAGTTTGTAGCCCGCAATCTATCATGGTCTCATTCAAGCCTTTTGACTGGTCCTTGCTAGCTCTTGATGATGGGTTTTTTATTTTGTGTATTTATCTGTACAGTGGACAGCAGAACATATATAGTACACTATTTGTGCGCGCTTCTTCTTCGACAGTTTTTTAACGTCTACATGTATAATCACGCTGTACACAGAGCACCGAGCTGACATGCGGATACGAGGATGGGGGTGCATTATTTCCGAATGATGTTTGTATATGTGCAACAAATACAGGCAATGTGGGCGAACAGGACTGCTTGCCTACTGCTTTTGGTAGGTTTCATCCTACCTAATAATTTCGAGTTCGAATTTAAAAGTTTGTTTTGATATTGTCAAGCGCATATTTATACATATTCTGGGCTTAAGCAAACCTTACCAAATCTTAATTTACGATATGAGACGTTGTGATGCTGAACTGATTTAATACAACTTCCAAACTATCGGTATAGGTGGCTGTACAATTGGTTCATCATTGGCAGTTACATCTGTGGATATGCTGGTGGTAGAATCTACGAAGCAAATAGGTAAGACCGATGTTCAAATGAAAGGGTTGGGATTGGGGTGAGTGTGTATTTTCTTAATTTTATTACTGTATCGATCGGAGTACAGTTTGACGGAATTGCATTAACAACTCTTGTCCATCTAACTCATAGGGGATAACTATGAGTTCATTGTAGACCATCCACCTTTCCGCGGCTACCGGTTCGTGGAGTTTTCCCTAGGTGATTGTGTTGTTTCCGCGCTTCCTACTGAAAAACTGAATGCTGATATCTCAGTGGTGGGGGTATGTATGATCTACTAGAACTTCTTAGCTTGCGGTGATTTGTCAAACATGTGCTTGCAGTGATGTGATAATATATAGGTTCTTCGGAAGTGTTTGGCTGATTATCCGTCGTAATTTTACAGATGCCTGTAGAAAACTGTCGATGGCGAGCTAAAGTTAGTGCAAATTTCGAACGGTGCATACTACCAACTTTCAATCAAAAGGTCAGTAGTAATGGTGCAGCGCTCGTATACGAAGGTCAGCTTGCGTACGCTATTCGTACAGGGACCCAAAGGTATGCGAGGAACGAGTTTTACTCTTATGCTCAACTTAAATTTCGTAACATTCCACTTTAACTGCCGATACACCTCTTTACTACGTGCTCAATAAGTTCTAACCTATTCTATTGTAAATCGATAGCACTCTATCCGGACAACCCATCATCCGGTATGTCCATAATATCGAACTGAAGACGGCGAGATTTGTCGAGAGTAACTTCGACACACCCGTAGTGAGCAGTATAAATGGCGCCTTTGAATCACAGCCGACACTCACTTTAGATCGCGTAGAATACGGTATGTGGAAGTCGTAACTGTGTCGAAGTAAACAATATGATAGTTTTTTTGGAGTTCACTTGTCATGGACTCCCATGCTTTGTAAAATGCTGAGCTGATTCTGATTTTTTCTTTACTTCTTCTGTTATAGGAGACACTGGATTCTTACGGAACGGTGAGGCATTAGTCATGAGAGGTTTCACGAAAGTCATTCTGAGGAGTGTGGTGAATCACCCTCTCCAAATCTCGCTCACAGTAAGTAAAAAGTATATCGCAGCAGTATATTATCAGCTTAGATGTTCCAAAAAAGATATGTTTTGACTGCATTGCAACGTTAAATAACATTTTATCATTTTTTTTGCATTGGCAGAATATCACACTTCAGACGCGTGGAGAGAGTCATTATGTTCCCACTGTAAGCGACATCACGACCACTGATTGCACGGTCAAATCAGGCGACGTGTGCGAACAGACTGTTCAGTTCAACATATATCATAATGGATTGTAAGTTATTACTCATCGTGTTGTCAGTGGTTCCGTTCTGAGTTCTATGCCACAAACAATACCCCAAAGACTTATTGATATCACGGGTATTCTATTTGTACACCAATTAGATGTGCGATCGACGGACAGTATACACTGCAGGGGTATACATACGATTGTAAACCAGAAGGGGAGAATTGCCCTGGCCCAATTAACGCTCCAGCAACATCGGTATGTGCATATGAGACTAATTGAATATTTATTTATGTGTGTGCAAGCATGGTGTTTAAATCGGATCCAAGCCCTGACGGATTTCCTTCTCTCCGCCCGCAGTTGATGCTGGGCTCACCCTACATGTGTGTGGGAACGCAAATTTCACCCAAATCACTAGAGCTCGCCACTCGACCGTCGACGGGGACAGCGACAGAAATATCAAAGTATATGACTACAGTTGACCTTGATGCACCTCTGCTGGGTACTCTAAATGCCGATGACGTACGTACAAGTTTCCAACATTTTAAGATCATCACATGATAACTCAAGCAATTGATTTAAATTTTATTACTTCTTCTGTTCTTCATTACTAAATGTTATCTATGTTTATCTACAAATTATAAATTGAGCCACATGTCATTCTTCCAACAAACAGACTGCGCTTATAACTATAGTACCAAACTCCGGATCAGAGATAAGCATAGTTTCTATGGAACGTGTTGCGATCACGTACGGTGGAGAGACGCATCAAATTGTGGAAACGGTATGTATAACCTTGACCGTTTATTCAATATATTTCAGCTCGGAAGATTATATCGATTAGATTTTAAACATACGTCAAGAAGGATGGGCATCAGTGTGCGTTGCGTGAGTATAGCGACGAGCTATTCTTGTTCAACTGGGCATGATGAAGGCTATTACAAAGATGGTCTGTGTTACCATCGGAGTCCGACTTTCAGGATTTGTTTTTCAATTCTCTGACTCCACTTGACATTCTATGTTGCGCTGCGAAGGATACATCAGTTATTGTAGCACAAGATGGTTCGCGTATCAGGATGTCCATACCCTGGTCAACTATCGCAGCACTGCTTGAAAATGATACAACCATCACTGTTACTGCCACTGCAAAAGCAGATAATGGACAAAACTATGAAACAACGACACAGTTCATGGTATGTATCTCCATTGTTGAACACCAAAGTGAATTGTTGCCCCGGATTGCGGCTAAATATATTGTCTGTTTGAAACCTTATAACGTCCCAGTTGTTTCCTTTGTTGAAGCACAATTGCTGAATAACATGACCATGCATGCTCAAAATATGTCATGCATCTGGCTTCATTGATAGGTGGGAATTAGAGCAGGTCCAGAGAATGCAATTGAGCAAACATCACTGAACACACCCATAATTATGGTATGATTTCTATCGATATGTGCATTTCTAGCTTTGTGTGTGTATTTGATCCAAGAGAATTTGTTTACAATATTGAATGCAAAGCGGGAAGTTCGAGGTGTACTTATACTAAATATCTAACTTTTGATATATCCGTAGCTTCTCACAGAAGAAGTCGGGGTGTACTTATACTAAATATCTAACTTTTGATATATCCGTAGCTTCTCACAGAAGAAGTCGAGGTTGGAGGCGGCAGTCAAGGGTATTCGACGATTGTTCTAAGCTCGAAGACTAGTGGAATGTATTCGTTTAATTCCGAGGCCAGTGTGCAACCTAAATTCATCAACGGAAGAAGTGAACGATCAGCGAAGATTCAGGTACGCAACCCATCAGCCATGAATACATCGAAGCGGTAGCAGTCATAATTGTGAAAACTTGTTATTTTTTGATATTTTTGCATCCTCATGCGTGTATTTACTTGTATTTTATAGCCTCTGCAGATTGGCTCAAGTAGCGGATGTGTCACAGGTTCACCATGCGTGCAAAGATTGGCTGTGCGTATAGACCACAATGGAGCCTGCTTCTTGGATGGCGAAATGAAGATCGAGCGAGTGCCACTGGTGTGTCGAAGTGGCAGCGCCGAAGCCGAGAGATGCTCTCCGACCACGGTTGAGATTCAGGTAGTTAGTTAACTCCAAACAATGAGAATGCTACTTTTTCTCTATCTGCTCGTGCTCCTCTGTTGGCTATGCGATATGAAAGAATTTGTATTAATCGTTCTACTGCCTCCTGTACAATTTAGATCAATATTGATGGATACGATCTTTGCTCTGTAGATTCCACAGTAGTTGGAAAGGCCTTCGAAATAACAATGAATGTCAAAGGAGGTATGTGCGCAAAATGTAGTCAGTCTACGCCGATTCATTTCGCTTAGTAGTTGGTAATCTGATGATCAGAAGAATGATAGTTGTTGAAAGCAAATTTCACATTTTTAGTAATCGTCACAACTATATATTTCAATCTTTTTAACAGTAGCATAATCATGGCTTACTAAATTATAGCATCCTACTTGCTTCTTTGATTCTTCTGATTTAATGTCTCCATCAGCGAGGCCAAATAGCATTTTGGAGCATACACCAGGGAATCATGTACAATACGATGTAAAGATAGAAAGCCTCAACAAGCTACAGCTGACACAGCTGAGTCTCAACTCTATCTTCTCATCGGTGGGAGGTTGCCAGGAGAGACAAAGTGTCAGTGAATATGGACGCCTTAAGTTGCTTGGTTCCGGCATGGAGGTATTGTGTTTTGGGTTGATATCAAACTTTTATGCATCAATAATCTGCATCACTACTCACCACTAACGTCTGTGATAATGCCTCGACGAATACGATAATAAGTCATGTATATTACCACCACATGTAGGGCGTTGTTGACATAGATCTGGCACCAGCAGTCACCTGCGGGGCATTGTACGACCCAACCGTAGTGTTACTCGAATTTAACTTCTTGTGCGAATACAGTGCGGGAGCAGCACAGCGAAGGTATAGTTTCTATTTACTGGCGTGCAGTGCCAAATCAAACTTTACAAAATGATGTCATGTATTGAAGGGATTAATTCAGCGTCTGAAAAGAATCAAGCACGGCCAGCGTGTGTTCTCATATTTCTCATATCTCAATCGTCAGACGAAGACAAATTACCAATGTGCAGGGCTCATCCAGTGTGGGCCGGCTGCAGAAAGCAATCTCCGTGAAGAAGGTCACGACGGATACGTATACTGAAACGGCAACAGCAGCTGACATTGTCGCTAACACGACAGCCACGACCAATACTACCACCGAAGCGACCAATGTGCCCCAGGAACAGAGTACCTCAGTCTCTATGGGTAGGTCTAGCACTCTTGTTTTATGCCACACTATGCAAACTATGAAATTTGATATATATTTCGCTTAGATTGTAATTAAATTATCACGATCAGGTCCAATATCGCTTTCGTATGGACATCTTAATCTTTATCATCTCACAAGCTAACAATGTTTTTGTACGCTGTGGCAGGTATCATTATTGGCGTGGTGGTGGGCGTACTGGTTCTTATCGGCCTGATCGCCTGTCTAATAATGTATTGGGTTATGAGACGCAATCGCAAAAAGAAGGCTCAACGGAAGCAGCCTATCATAGTGGCCCAACTCTCGCAAGCGAATTCAGTCTTCGGAGTAATGTCCAAGGTACGTAGTATTAGCATCCAAGGTATGTAGTATTAGCATCCATGTAGATTATTGAAAGGTTATTTGCATTCAAATTATGTTAAAACATACTTGCAATTGTTAAAATATTTTGAATTACGCATTCATATTTTGCATATGTAGATCCATCGTTTATTCTATTTTTATAACCGTCATTAGGACAATATGGACGCCGCGAGTCAAACATTATTTAGATTGAAGTCTTGTCCCGGGATAGACGGAGCTGATCAGATGGTCATGGAGGCTGTCGGTGTGATGAATGATGACGGAACAGTGAATAACATACTTCAAGCGGTAAGTACATAAGCTCGTTCTTGCTACATTGCCACAAAATAATAAATTGAAATAACATCGATGTCAATCATTCTAATTATCTGTTGATCATATCGTGCATACAGCCCAGAACAGCAGATCCATATTCCGGTTCCGCCCCAAAGGCATTCACCTTCGACACGGGGGCTCAATCATTAAACGCTAAGTCGGCTGAACAGTTGAACTATCATATCCAAGAACTGGAGAGGCGGAAGCGTCTCCTCAAAATCCAGCAGCTCAACAGGGATATCAGTGTGCTCAGCACGGGCGGTGGTGTTGGTGGCGGCGCTGGGGCGTATCGGTACAATGATCAACAGCCTGCATATGGCGACCTTAGTGCGTTGCGCTCCAGGAATGGCGGTGGTCCACTGGGCACTACAAAAGCTCTTTTACAAGGCCCCCCTTCATCTAACGGCACTTTTCTTTCTCGCCGCAAGTCCAGTGCCGAGATTTCTGCACGGTCTTTCATTGTGGAGGAAGAGTACCCGTACCAACCAGACGCCTCTCAAATGAGAGGTCATCACGAAAATAAGCCACACAGTCCACCTGCTAGCAGACGGAAGAGTGCGGGTTCAGTTTCGAACCAGGACTCTGGGTATGGCAGTCTGCAATACAGTCGCAGCCGATCAAATCGCAGTTATAACGGGCATTTGACGCAACACAATACTCACACGAATCAACAGCTACAATATACTATTGAGGCAAACGAACCGCTGGCAGATGATAAATTCAACAACAGCAATCTTCCTCCGGTAGTCATTATGAAGCCAATGCCGGCCATGCAGGCGGGTGGGGAAGCAGCTGACAACGGCGAAAACAAATTACGACTAAACAAGTCGAAATCGAAGAAGAGGAAGGCGAAGAAAGCAGTAGAGGGTTCGCCATCTACAGTGGGCACAACACCAGCAGGAGAAACAACACCTGCGGGTGCAGTAGATGTGCGTCCAAGCACTGAATCTCTGTTTGATATGACCGCGTTTCAAGCAGTTTGAAACCAAACTCGTGATTAAGAGTTCGCGATTGCGATCGTTGCGAAAATTAGGTAAAGTAGAATGTAGTACATGCTACAGTAAATACGCATATAGAATGAATAGTTATTGTAAATAAAAACCTTAGAATAGATTATCTGCTTTTGATTATGAAAGCTCACGAAATTGAGATAAATATTGCGCACCGTCTCAAGAACGATTTAGGGTCTATATTTCTTCGTGGTTGTTTCTTTGACCCGCCAGAACTTCAGGAGAGCTACGCAATAAGCCAAAGTTATACTTGGCCTTTTATAGAACGATTGGCCATTTGCGGCTCCACATGACATGAAACATAATAGAAGATATGAGCAAATATCGAAAAATTTATTTCTTCGCAACTGCTACTGTAAAGAAATTCGTACAGTACACCCGAAGTACACAAAGAGAATTTGTAACAAAAAGCTCATCTTGATTGAATTTAGCGATCGATTTCCCCGAACACGACATCTTGCGTTCCTATTACAGCAACCACGTCTGCCATCATATGGTCCGCAACCATCATGTCCAGAGAGGACAGATGAACGAATCCAGGTGCCTTAATCTTGCAGCGATAAGGCTTACTTGAGCCGTCAGAGACGAGGTACGTGCCAAATTCTCCCTAACAAAGTGATAAAAAAAAACAAAACAAAACACTGTTATCAGCAGGTATTGCGCTCACAAAGTTCAACAGAAAATAGATTATCATGCAGGTGAACGGTGAGAATTGACAGGAGATAGTCAGTAGAACGGGTTTAAAGCATGCCACAAGCAAAAGGCAAATTCGTACCTTCGGCGCCTCAACGGCAGCGTATGTAGCCCCAGCGGGCACACTGTAGCCCTCGGTAAAGAGCTTGAAATGATGAATCAAAGACTCCATGCTTTGCTTCATATCCGCACGCTTAGGTGGACAGATCTTAGCATCATCGACCTTGATCTCACCCTAATGCAAATTATTAGCAAGAACCATATCAATTTTTTTTACATTAGAACTAAATTATCAGATGACTAGTAGAACCATGGCATAATATGATATTGACCATATCACCGTTACCAATGTATATTGTTTCAAAATCATTGCTTTAGTTGCGAGGTGGAAAGGAGATATTTGTCGAGATAGCTTTTGAAACCAAGAAGATATCAGAAACATAACAATATATGCTTTTGATACAGACACTTATTGCTGCACACAACATGCAGAGACACTTATTACTACACACACACCTCGGGCATTTGATTGATACATTGCTGAATGATGCGGATAGATTGGCGCATTTCTTCAACCCGGCAAAGATAACGATCGTAACAATCACCGTTTACACCCACTGGGATGTCGAATTCGACCTTATCGTAGGCATCGTATGGCTGAGTCTTTCGTATGTCCCACGCGATTCCAGAACCACCTAGCGAATGAGTTACGGAAAAAAGGTAAACAAATGAGTACCCAGGAAAAAAAATTCCCTATGGTCGATTTGCAAACAGATGATATGTAACAGATTGGCAATCGGATACACAAACTCTCTAGACGGCGATACTAAATGAGAAGTCGACATCTCATCTCCAACAGGCAACTTGAATGGTAGTGAACTCAATTTCATAAATGCGAACACCGTAATATTTCTGAACAAAGCGCAAAGGGGCAAAAGGCAAGCACATGGAGTGATACCCCATGGAAATAAATAAGACGATTTTGAACATTAATTCAACAACGGTTTCAAAATCACTTACGAAGCATAGGGCCTGAGAAACCATAGTTCAGTGCTCTCTCGGAGTCCACAACAGCAATGTCTACCAAACGCTGTTTCCAGATACGATTGCCGGTGAGTAGATCTTCGACCTCATCAATACGGACACTGAAGTTGTTGATGAACTGGTGCATGTCTTCGAGAATGCCTAGTACGAATCAAAATAAGTCACATATTAACTATAAGCATAGAGATAAAGATACGAGAAATCAGAACAAAACTTTCAATTTTGTGTTAAATTGATTTCGATACATAGATACCGTATCAACTACAGGGCTAAAGAGAACCAATACTTTCACAAAATTCATTCCGAGATCATTACATACCGTGGGGTAGATCGTAAGCCACGCCTCCTGGCCGTACGTATGCTGCGTGGAGACGCGCACCGCTCACGCGTTCGTAAAATTCCATCATTTTCTCTCTCTCTTCAAATAGCCAGAGAAACGGTGTCAGAGCTCCAACGTCCTGTGATTGAGTGTTTGTGAGTTTCAGAATGAAACGATACAAGAATACATACCGATTAATGTAAGTGTTCAGAAAGCGTTCTTATTCTACAAGCCGGAAGCCCTGCCTTTCTATCGATAGTAGTGCACCTTTAAAGGTCACTGAGAATGTTGAACAACTTACCAGAGCATGTGTAGTCACGGACATGATGTGATTCAACAGTCGAGTGAATTCACCGAACATTGTTCGAATGTATTTGGCACGAATGGGCACCTCCAAGTGCAAGAGCTTTTCTGTGGCCAAGGAATAGCTGTACAAGCCCAATTAAAATGTTGATTGAGTCGTGGTGGCACATGCACAATCTGGGAATCATATAAACGTCGTAGGACACCTATAAATATTCAGAATAGCTATGACGCTTCGGAAAGATCAAAACTGATGTTCCAACAACTTCGAGCACATTTACAATTTAAGAATGGCATAGCTATAGTATGCAAAAAATAGCTGAACTTCATCGGCAGCTGATCAAAATATGGGAATAGCAAGAAACATACGCTTGTTCGTTGCACATCATAGACACGTAGTCCAATCGGTCAAAGTATGGAAGCGCCTGGGTGTAGGTTTTGTACTCAATGAGTTTCTCTGTGCCTCTGTGCAGAAGTCCAACATGCGGATCCGCTCTGTATGAGATATGAAAAAAATACAATTTAAATGTTAGCTGCGAATATCACTGGCATTTCAGTACTAGTAGTAAAATAAGCAAATTTAAATTTCGAATACCAGATCGTTGCCGTGGGCACGTGTGTCAGCCACAGACCAAGTCGAGACATACACTCAAGACCTGTGCAAATGGCAAACCTACCTGTGAACTTGTTCACCTTCCAACTCAAGAACCAAGCGCAACACTCCGTGCGCGGCTGGATGCTGAGGTCCGAAATTCATGGTGTATTGGGCCACTTCGAATCCGTCAAGGTAATCTGTATAATAATAAAGGCACCCAGTAAGTAGCCATAGCCGAGCCGTCAAACGTTTAGCGAGTCGCCCACGACAGGAACCCTATAAATGCCAACTCACACACAAACAGTGCATATACGCAGTGTCCCAATGCATCCAAAAGAAGCATCCAAATGTATATATCCAATCAAACAGACAACATGCACAG
>LUCW03000797.1:0-15000 GCA_001586965.3 Sphaeroforma sirkka | reverse complement strand
TTTCGTCTTGGCAGTTTAAAACTGCTGATATGATGAACAACTTCGTTCACAAATTTGTAGTGTATCTTAAATTTTCATGTCTTCAAATCCATATTTTGTATCTTTCGATAGAATCTTATAACGATCAGAAAGCAGTTAAGTCACAGATGAAAAAAAAGGGCGATACAAGACTGCTAGGTTTTTCTTGATCGTTTAAACTGTCCGGAAAAACTCACATGCTTGTACGCCACCCATCGCAGGCAAGTGTACTTATTCTATTTGGGCTTATGCATGGACTTCGTTCGCATGTTGATATTCACGTGCTTCTTCTCGGTGATCATGAGCTTCTACGGACTTCCTCTGCACATTATCCGTGGATTGTACATCTCTTCCAAGTCTTTCACAAAACGACTGGCTGAAATGATCCGCTTCCGAGAGGCCACTAACAATATGAACACAAGGTATTCACCAATACATCTCGTGGCGCGCATTCTAAATTCGACTATTGAACTGCGTCGTATGCACTACCTTGAGTTTTTGTGCGATTTGCCGATTGACTGGTTCCTTTTATAGCTGAGGAATGCATGGACAGGTGAAGCACATGGGATCTGTTTTACAACCATAAATACTAACAAGTTCTGCATCTTCGATTCCAGATACCCGGCAGCAACTCAACAAGAACTAGAAGCTGCAGATCACACTTGTGTAATTTGCAGAGAAACTATGGACACGGCAAAGCGACTGCCATGTGGCCACATATTCCACATCCACTGTCTGCGGTAGGCCAATTTCGATTCATATCGGGTCACATCAATCGTATTCACTGCGTGCTTTCATAATCATTTCCTTAAGACGGTTGGGTTACAGAAGATTTATTCTGTAAATTTTTTTTTAAGCGTTGTATGAGCACCGTGTCCACTCATCGACATCGTAGTATTCACGGTGTGATATATTGCAAGTGAAAGTTTAGATACAATTGGGAACATTCAATCATTAATGTGTCAGAATGTACCTTACAATCGCGTGGACCCCGACTTCTCTTTTTTTACAGCTTGCTCATAATTCATATATTACGGAATGCTCAGGTCGTGGTTCCAAAGACAGCAGATATGCCCCATCTGCCGATCCCCGGTGCTGGAATCTGAGCGCATACGACTCAATCTTCCGCATCACGTGCAGCTTAATGGAATTCTCCACGTCACAGCCCAACCTCAAGATGTGCCCCACTTAGCGCCGCAAACCAATCAAGGGCCGTATGATCGTCCATCCATGGGCGCCACTCCACTTCAAGGTCGTTTCCGCTGCAATTCTTGTGATTGTTTCTATTTCAGCTTTCGTGATCTGTCAAGTTATAGTTCACACATAATCGTGTGGCGTATCCGTAGCGTTCGCAATCCATTTTTAACCCTTTACGTTCGAATTGCCCGTCATGGCTGAATTTGGTCTGCAACCTCATCCGGAGCCTTCTGATATAGTATGTGTTCATTCACTATATCACTATCCTGGAGGTATGGGTGGACATGGTGTATGACTGCGAATTATTCGCTGGAGCATAATGTGGAAAAAAAGTGAAGTTCATCATGTTGACAGTACGAAAGGACACCCTACGCCGTATTACCTAGTACGATATTGGCGCATGAGACCGAATCTCCCGAGCCACATGTGCAACTTTAACTGGCCGTGATGCACAAGTAGTCCGAACTACTTATCAAGATTCGTGCGTAAATTCTTCCTATTCATCAACAGGTGTGACTAGAGAACCCTTGCCCGCATCGTTACCTCCTGCGGGTGTATTCAATGTGGCGCAAGTGCCATTATTCGACGGTGCACCAACAGTCGCACCGACCTCAATGACGGATCTCACTCATATGTTCAGCCAACCGCAGCCATCATACAATTGCGAGAGTAAGTGCGGTCACCCCAAAATGTCGCCACGATATGCACTTGTTCCAGTTCTCGGGCAAATGTAAAAGTGTCATTTAATCCGACTGCTGATGGTGCTAGATAGATGCTTGGAATTATCGCTTGGTTCGTTGTTGTATTGCGATGTATTCAAATCAATTTGTAACCTTCAATTTACTAGTTTTGCAACTCTCACACCAGATATGTCACTCGAAGAGATATGGACTGTCGTCATTGCCGAAGAAGCACGGTTCAGGGCTCGTTTCCGCGCAATCCGAGCTATACAGAGCGACATAGATCGAGTCATTCAAAGGCACGCTGCTATGCACCACCTATTCATGCATCCGCCACCTCTACGTGAGTACCTTATCGATTCGTGTGCGTTAAGAGGGCAATATGGATCGTCGATTTGTTGATTGAATTCCAGCGTGCGAGAATACCGATTAATTTCTCGCTGGGTGTGTTGCCTCCGACATTTTGAAGGAGCTTACATCTAACCCTTTTGTCCATATATTCATACCATACAATACCTCATCACTGATTAATCTTTTGTATTGCATTCTCACAGCCTCTAAATTCTTCAAAGCCAGTGCATACAAAGATGCGGTCGCTGATCAATCAGCCCATGAGACTGCCGGCGGTGCTATTGGCCTGAGGCACAGGATGCCGCAATCAAGGTCAAATGACAAGGGCAAGGAAAAGAAAGCTACATAGTATCACCAATTCAGCAGTAAAATTGGTGGAAATATCTACCTTGAACATTTCTGTTTACCTACTACCTATTTTCTATTATGTTTGGTTCGGCGCCGTAGCACGACGAATTTTCGTATGCTCGTTTAAAAAATACAAATACTGGAGGGGCGAGCGGTATTTCCTTATTTTATATCCCGAGGTATTTCACTAGCTTGTGTATAATGGGTGTTGAATCTTTCTTCTTTCCGTCGGGATATTGACACTAGATTGTAGATAAGGTGTAATATTGCAGGCGTGCTCAATGGAAAGCTGAAACGACTACGTTCTATCTACTGTTGTAAATTCCATAGTACCGAGAGGCTTGACTTCTCTGAGCCACAGTATGTGTCCTTCTTTTATGTTGCCATCGTGGCCCATACTATCAATGTTCTAATTCGACATATGAACTAAATTTGAAGCAGCTGACTCTGACTCGCATTGTATGTGTTTGATCGCCCCCTACTTGCCTTCCCCGCTGCTTGAAACAAATTAATCTAGGGACACGGTGAGTGTTCTAGCAATTTCAATAACTTCTCCAATCAAGTAGTTATATAAAATAATGTGGTCAAGTCTTTAATGCTTCTGCAATGGTCTTTTCAACTATATTTACACCTGGTATGTCCCAAAACGAGTCTATGCTAGGTCAATGGCTATTATTTGAGGGTGAAAAAAGTTAGCACATAGGCAGCTTCAGCCATACTGGACTCCGGGAACTATCATTTCCAACAGCAGAGGACCGAGAAACGCGTTTTCCTCCCCAATAATTGAAACAAGTACCTGTGACGAAGAACATAAGCTGTATTGAATATTACATACCAAGATGCTTTAAATGAAGTGAGAAAGTTCATGGCATGCTTTGCGAAAATGATACAAACTAGACTGACCTTGAGAACGGCTTTTGTCAGTGGGTCGTTGCCAAAGGTTGAGCCCGGCAAGCCTCGCAGGAAAGCTATCGCGCTGATTACCTTGTCTTCTCCCATACTATCACACAAATATTTGTACAATTCTGGTGATTCGGGCTGAATAGCATTTAGGCCGCTGTAGCTGTGCTCCGAATGTTTGGGTCTGTTTGGATGTGATGAATTATGATGTGTGTTGCGACGTCGAGTTCTTTCAGGACGTGCCGGTCGTGGGCCATCGGATTGTCCGAGATCCCCGGCCATTGAACCCATATCACCTTCGAGTCGATCTTCCTCCGCTCCTCTGCTTGCAGCCTCACCTCGCTTGATGGCTGACTGAGTTTCATGATGGTGATCTGAGTGCGAGATCCCTTCAGATTCCAGATACCTGCCATGTTCTGACGAATCCTTGCGTGTTTTTACGTGCGAGTCACCACATTGCGGTGGCTGTTGAGAATTGCGGATGCTTACACGCGACTGTCGAATATGTTGCCCATCAAGCTCCTCTTCTCTCTTTGTACTTGCTTTGTTAACTCGCCTTCCATGATTGTGCGTGACGGAGCGTGAATTAGGGCGAGTATTTGGAGGAGGATAATCGGCGTCCTGATTAGTATACTCTTGAGTTACGGACACAGAATGCTTACCGTGTGGTATCCGTGCGGTTCTTGGTTCAAGCACGCGACCCCGGGGAGGATGTGCAGTAGCTTCCTGGCGAGGAAGATGTTGCTGTGACTCAAATTTAGTCGAGTCGGTCTCCTTCATCTCGAGATCATCGGAGTTGTTTGTGTCTTTTGTTGTCTTCCGCCTCGTCTCTGGTTTACCTGTGTAGCTCAGAGTGTCGATACTACAATGAGGTGCTTGACGTCTGGCCTCCCGTACCTCTTTCGTAGTGCTTTCTATCGGTAGGTTGTCTTTGTGGGCTCGAATCGAACGGGGTTCCAGAAATTTGCCCTGTGTCTCCATTGCTATACGAGAGCTGCACAGGTGAGGTAGGTGATCCCCACCACATCGATCGCAGAGCTCAATTTCTGGATCGTAATATTCGTCTGAGTTTTCGTCGGAAGATAAATATGTAGGAGGCTCTACGCTGCCACCAGCACCGTTTTTGTCGAGAGACGGTTGAAATTCGGACTGTCTGCGAACGCTCAACAACGGATTCGTAGACCAATCTTGATTTGGGTTCTCTCCTGCTCTATCTGCTTGCAGCTGTGCCTGAAACCGTCTCTCCTCTTCCTCTATGTGCTTCACCCTAGAATACACGCGACTCTCTCGATTGGCAGATGCTTCTTGAGAAGCGTACCGAGGTGCAAATTTTCCCTGAGCCTTGTGATTATTGTTGTCTTTCTTTCTTTCTTGGGCCGGCAACGGATCACTTCGATGCACAACACGTACTCGCGTGAGGTTCTCATACGTTGGGGCTGGAGTGTCGTGGTCTTCATGTTTCTCCATTCCGGATATCGTCTTCCGGGACGCTGTAAACGTGGTCACATTCGTATGGTTAGACTGTGTTGAGGATCTCTCAGATCGAAGGGAGGTGCGACTCGAGGCGGTGTTCATGCTGTCTTTTGGTGTCGGCAAAGTTATTGACTTGTCACCATTGTTTTTTGTGGCACCCGATACCTGCGCGGATTCCATATCCGAGTGATGCTGCGGCGGGAGACGTGAAGGTGTGGTTTCCTTTTCGAGGACAGGATTGAACTCGTCTTGAGACTTTCTATCAGCACGCACACGATGCGACGATCGTCTGTGCGGCTCACGAAGGTCGAAATTGAGTCTAATGGAATGACCAGTATTGGAACACTTACGAATGCTCTCAATAGATGTTGAGCCTGGGAAAGACGTCGATCTCGACACGTGTACAGCCTGGCCATCTTTCACATCCTTCCACACCAGATAGTTTGCGTCAACCTCGGGGACGAGTGAGCAGTTTTCATTTAGAGTGGGTTTGCTGGATGGTTGTGCAGATTTCGTACTATGCAACTCATTCACCGTTTCCGACTGAGTGCTCGCATTCATGTACGCATCATGATCGATGGTGTTGTCGTTATAGAATTCAGATGTCGATGAACTGTGTGGTGCAAAAGTAGCTGCTTGATTTCTTGAATAATCCCGACCAGTACGGAGGTGCGCCCGATTAGATAAAATGGTCGAGGGTTGCCCTACCTGCCTCTTCTGTTTGTAGTCAGATTTCAAATTGACTCTAAGCTTTGTGTATGTGGATTCGTCCGTCATCTCTGAACCCTGGTCACCCTCAAAGCCACCAAAGAGTAAACCATAAATTTCTTCGTCCTCGGTAGATCCCACAACTGTAGAAGCGTATTGGGGGGCTGACTGGCATGTGCTTTTTGGAATTTTGTACCTAGCATTCCCCACGGATACGTGCACTGAGCCGGAGTGTGTTTGATGAACATACTGGTGCCCGTTGTGGGTATTGTCCGCTAGAGTGTTAATGTTCTTCTCGTAATCTGCCACGATGTTCTCATCGTGAGACGTATTCCTCTTCTTTCCGCTAGCTTTGTTTTCTTTAGTAGGCCGCAACGTTTTCTGTATTTTCTTCTTGATGCTATGCCCCTTCTTCGCACCGATGCTAGTGTGGCTCTTTCCCTGTTGTATTTCACCACCTTCCCCTGGAGTGATCGCTGTGGTCGATTTAGCTGGAAACAACAAGGAAAACGTAAAAGTCAGCAATATAATTCAGTACTACACTGGTGTAGTGATATCCAACATTGCTAAGATCTTGCGGGGTAAGAAGCGAGGTCACTTACATTTTCTATAGGTGGGGGCAAGGCTATCCTGTGAGCTCTTCGCCGTGCTAAATCCGGAAACATCTGAACCGCGGGTGGCTAGAGAGGAAAATTCAACGATGTTACATCCGTTGAGTTTGTTTTGAGCTGCAATGGGATTTGCATAACAGTTGTTCAATTGAGTGTCAAATAAAAAGATCCGAAAGCCTACTTAGCCTTGCATTTGGGCGAATGTGGGACACTTTCTGCACTTTTTGTTTTACCTGCAGGGCGATAAGTCGGACTGTCCAGCTCCGGTGTGAATGGTGAACCCGTCACATTCACATCATCGTATTGTAGATTGACCACCTCGGGGTCCCCACTTTGACCAGCACGGAACAATTCCTCAATTGCCATCTGTAGCGTATGAAGTTGAGTTCATGTGAATTACTAATTTGGAATACATACGTGTAGGTGTACGGAAAGTCTGAATATGGGAGAGAACCATACTCACCGCTTCAGGACGAATACTTTGGTAGGGATGCATCATACTGCGGATAAGGCCGATGATCCACAGTGAGTATTCGGTCCTACAATAAGGAACATCGCCCGAACAAATCTCGGTCATAACCGCGGATAAGTTCGTGCCTTTGTATGGGGGCTTCCCATTCGCTATCTCGGAAAGCACACAACCTAGTGACCACACATCGGTTTTAGAATTATAAGGCTCGCCTCTGCACATTTCAGGAGAGAGATATTCCGGCGTGCCAACCAAGGTGTTAAGCATGCTCCTGTCCATTGGTTGTTTCGCCATCCCGAAATCGCCAATTTTTAAGCGCAGTTTGTCAAATACTAGGATGTTGGCACTCTTGATATCTGTTAAAAAATTAAAAGTGTGTGGAAGGAAAGTGATGCGAGTTTATAGTGAGTAACCCAACAATTAATCCAACACAAAACTCTCACCAGAGCAATCTGGCATTTGTTTTGTTACAAAAAAAAAAAGAAAGTAGAAAAAAATATGTTATAACCATAGCATTCTAAAATAAAACGTAAAACAAAACCAATTTAGTACCTCGATGCACAAATCCTTTCTTGTGTATGTATGCCAGCGCGCTACTGAGTTGAATCGAAAACCGTAATAGCGCCTGAAAATTTATGTTATTTGGTTAGTATCAGAGCAAAAATCTTGCGACAATCGGTGTATGACTGCACGTGCGAAATAAGAGACGTACTTACCGACTCTGACAGTGGAAATTGGGCAACATCATTCTGGCGTAAAAAATGTTTCAAGTCACCTAGTATAAGTGAGAGAAGTGAAATCTAATGTGAGTCAAGATTGCGACTTGGACATTGCTGAATTAAAGCAGTTGTGACGAATCAGCTAAAATCTTACCTCCAGGAGCATATTCCAGCACCAGCCAGAGCGAGCCAAAAAGAAGCTGGGCTTCTTTGCATCTCGCGATGTGTGGATGCTGCAATTTGCAAATGATGTCAACCTCGGAGAGAATACGAAGTCGATCCTCCTCTGTCTGATTAGACAGGTTTGATTGCTTCACCGCGTACAGTTTGTTACTCGCTCTTGATCGAACTAAAAGAACACTGTACAAAAAAAAAATGATAGGTGTTTGTAAGTAAGACAATATTGGAAAATTGTAATAATACAACGCCGACAACCAAGTGACAGGCAGGTATGTCCTTGGAAGCCATCTGATGGTCTCTTATTGCTTACTAAAGCTGGCTCATGCCGCAACGACCGATGTCTCTTTCTTATTCGCGTCTATGTAGCCACCAACTCAATGCCCCGCATTTAGCAGAAATAAGTAACCTTTATTGCTGGTGATACATACCACCCAAACCTGCCCCTGTGGAGGATTGAAATACGCTCATAATTTCGACTGGTTGGCTCTAAGTTCATCTTCTCCGATAGCTACGATATTCGTAAAAAGCTTTTATGAAAGCATGAAGTATGAAGTGCACGTCCATAAAGTTGGCCTTAAAATATCGGCAATTCTGATCATCAAAAGAAGTCTTATGTCTGGAAGCATCCATTCAGATACAAAGTGCTCTCGCAGATTACTACAAGTGTTTGAATCTACATCAAGACCTTTCGCTTCTGGCATAGTTGTGCTATGCATGATTCCTAGATTGCATACTAGAACGGAAAATAAAGAACCCAACACCTGCCGCATCCCATTGGATGTTTCGGTCCTCTCCTGCATATTTGAAATGGCCAACCAAATTATTGCCTGCTGTGGCATTTTCGGATTTTTCATTTTCCGTTCGAGTTTTTGGTTTTTTCTTTTTTTAAAAACAAAAACAAAATTTATAGTTTCTGTCGTTCTGAAACGTAACCTCAATAAGTTAGACGATTTGTGTATAAACGTTGAATGTTTACGCTTACGGAATGATTTTTAAGCGTTGCAACGTACTATGCATATATTATGGCCGGAAAATAATTCGCAGTTTAGACTTGGTAAGTACACCTTGAATTCGGTTTTGGCCACGAAACACAAAACCAACCAAATATAAATTAGAAAGTGAGCCTATATTTACCAACTGACGACTGCCATGACAGTTGACAATTGACAGATGACTCCATGGGACAGACAGAATATAGCTGACCTGGAGAATGACCCCAAAGCAAACTTCTGGAACTATACAATATAAACGTTTAACGTAGAACGTATACTTATTGAAAAATAAGCGTTCCAACGTTCAACGTGTTGAGGTTATTCTGAAACTTGAAAGTCAAACCGTGAAACGCAGAAGCGTCAATAGCTATTTATGATGTTTATTGGTTTAGCCTTGCTCCAATCGCCATTGTTCAAACAATCAAACTTGAAACTTCACACTTCACACTCCGATTTACCGTTTTGAGTTTTGAGTTTTCCCTCTCCTTAAAGTAAATAACATGAACTATAAATCATTTGAGTATTGATACATACATCATACTGCTTGTCTGTGGTGCACTCAACATCCTTCAATTACTCCCAAGAGATGCAAAGAATTTTTTTGAAAGCATTCCCATAGCCTCCTGTACTTTTTAGGAGGCTATGGCATTCCCAGAAGTGCGTAGTATTTACATTGTAAATACAGTTTCGATGTTAAATATGCACGTATTACTAGATTTTAATTGCATATATGCCTGTATTCTAAAAGTACAAAATAGAAGGACTAGAGAAATTATACGTGAAAACTGAATTCTAAATATGTTTGTGCAGGATGTTTTAAGAAATGATTTTTAGTAAGAGAATATATTGTGTACAGTCTTGCCCTTTCAGAAGGCTATGATACTGTATACACACAAACAGCTTTAAGCGCGTGCAAAAATCGAACAGGATCACTATAATTAGGTACTCTATCACTAATGGACAAATGATTTGAGCAATTCTTCCTGTGTATATTGATTCAGTAGTGGTATGCCTGCCACACTCGTAAAGTACGACATATGTATAAGAAAATGCACCAGCGACGCTCCTGGGGAGTGCACAGCTAGTTGTACTCAAGTTTCCACTGGCATCTGCACAGCTAGTTGTACTCAAGTTTCCACTGGCATCTGGTTTGCAGACACTTGTCTACACTTGTCTACTGGTGGCATCTGGATTGCAGTCGCTTGTCCACCGGGTCTGCTCTCAGTGGTTTGCAGTCACTTGTCCATTGGCATCTGGTTTGCAGTCGCTTGTCCACTGGCGTTTGGTTTACACTCTTAAGTTTGCAGTCAATTGTCCATTGGCATTTGGTTTACACTCAAGTTTGCAGTCAATTGTCCACTTGTATCTGGTTTACATTCAATTGTCCACTGGCATCTGAGTTCCACTTAATTGTGTCCTTTTGCATCTGGTTTGCATTCAATTGTTCACTGGCATCTGGTTTCCACTCAATTATCCACTGGCATATGGTTTGTAGTCAAGTTACAACTAGCATTGTATTCACACTATTCATGCGTGAACCTTGCAAGTAGAGAAAAAACTGAAGATACGAACCTAGAAAACAGATACCCTATTTATTTGACATGTACTATAAATATCTGGTTTACTAGGTGCGAGGCATCATTAACGGCACCAAGCCACTCACTGAAAGCATACGGGTGAAAGCCAATAAGAAACCCTCGGCACAACTATACTCCGTTGCACATGAGTGTACCAACTTCAAGCAGCTGACTCCAGTTTTTGAGAATTTACGTGACGTTCTTTAATTGCTGCGCCAGCCAGTCGAGTCCTTCGTATAGTCCGTCACCACTCGTCGCACACGTAGCTTGAATGTACTAAAGAGCCCAACAGAAAACAATAATGGATGTAGTAAGCAAGTGATATTCTAAAGTCAGCGATTGACTACAAAAGCTGTCAGAGCCGAAACATAATCAAAATTCAGCATGTTTTCAAAGACTACAACAGGGAGGCGCTTCGATATTTGCACACTATATATCAAACCACATACCCAGTTGCGATTACGTAAAGAGTGTAGACCAAGTTTATCGGTGATTTCGGCAGCATTCATCGCGTTGGGCAAATCTTGCTTATTAGCAAATACTAGAAGAACCGCGTCACGAAGTTCATCCTGCACGAAATTAATATACCAGCCGGTAGTTACATTAGCGAACAGCAACGACTTTGAGACAGCAGTTCCTTGGCATAATATAAGACGGTCAACCCAAAGAGTACAAGTCGCTAACATACTACTCTCCAGAAAGTCAGCCTTGTTCCGACATATTTCGATACCGTAAAAGCTTGTACAACGTATTCTATGTGCGATTTCGAAGTCAAATTCGCTTGATAAACTCATATGTCTCAAATCAAGTAGAAAACACATACCTCGGCCAACATGCGCAGAAGCTCCTCGCGGGCCTCTCCAACACGATCACGATCGTTGGAATCAATTACGAAGATCAACCCCTGAAAAGCAGATTCAAAATTTGTTGTTTAGACAACTTCGTAACATAGGACAGGATAGGAATAACTGACTTAGAAAATGTATCCACCAGTTGCTATGTAAATATACAGATCGAAATCATACGCTGTTCTACTATGAACACTACCTGTGTGTTTTGGAAGTAGTGTCTCCAAAGAGGACGAATCTTGTCCTGACCTCCTACATCCCACACAGTAAAACTGATGTTTTTGTACTCGACAGTCTCAACGTTGAAACCTAGAATAATGAAGGGGCATATGCGCAACGTCGTCAGCTTATGCAGTCTGCAGATAGTACTCGGCAGTCTCAGTTTGATATAGGTTAATACTATCTGTCTGCAGATAGTACTCGGCAGTCTCAGTTTGATATAGGTTAATACTATCTACAGATAGTACTAACTACTATCTACAGATAGTATTAACTACTATCTACAGATAGTATTAACTACTATCTACAGATAGTATTAACCTATATTCAACACACGCTCACACATGCAGAAATCAAACCACCATTGCCAAGGACACCATACATACCGATTGTGGGAATAGTGGTTACAATTTCTCCCAATTTGAGCTGCGATAGGCAAGTTGTAGAATTGGAATGAGAAATTCGACACACCAGAAAACAATAAGAAGAATTTGGCTAAAGTCATCAAGGTAAGTTGTAGAATTGGAATGAGAAAGTCAACCCGCCGGAAAACAAAAAGAAGCATCAGGCTAAAGCCGTTTGAACCTACAAACAAAGAAAAATAAAATTCTAGGGGTCTGATACAATAACATAAAGACTTCCTTCACAGATATGTCATATTCATGGCGAAAAATACCTTATAATCTTGCTTACCTTATAAAGAATAGTGGTCTTACCGGCGGCATCCAACCCTACCTGCAAGTTGAGTCAGTTAAATCAATGAATATACGTTTCCTGTTGATGTGAGAGGAACAAACATCCCACAGCAGCCTAAAAACTCCGACTAAAAAGCTGAAATAAGTATGATGTTTCCACGCGTTTGCGTACAAGTCTGGACTATGAGACACCAACACAAGATATCGGCTTGGACCATCCACAATCAGTGCCAATTCGTATGACTGAGCAGCAAAGGTTAGAGAATAATAATAATTACTTTCGGATACCATACCATAAGAATTCTCATCTCCTTCTTTCCGAAGAGACCCTTGAAAAGGGAGCCGAATACGTTCCCCATTATTACGGTATAAAGGATTGACAAACTACTTCTATGTGTACGTCTGAAAATTTCTGATCAAATTGGTTGAGTCTTTTGTACCGGTCGAGTTTTCAGTATTTATTTTCCTTTTCTCTCTCTCCACTGTGTGCGTGTGTGTGGGAATGCGAGGCCGAGAGTCAGAGACCGCCGAGCGTGTGTGTGGTGAAGCGAAAAATATTTTCAATCAAAACAAACAAACCACACAAGAGTACGTTTTCCCACCAAGCGTACATTTTCACAGACGCTTGGGCAAATAATTTGAATTCGGCTGTGACTGCTTGTGAGTAAAAATAGAATGACTCGTTTCAATGAGTTGGATGAATTTACGTAGACGTAGTACGGAGTTGTTCCGTTTTTCCACCCAACAACATAATCCCAATTTCTTTGTATCGCGTTTCATAGCCTTCTCTGAAAAAAGAACACTCTTGTTGTTTTGATTGGAAAGCGAAGAAGCCAATTAATTTTTTTGTTTTGTTTTTTTATTTTGGTTTTTTTAGAAAAAATAAAAAATGTGTTTCTTTTTCCCTATAAAAAAATTGTAATGTTTTATTTATTAGAACTTGTTGTCCATTCATGGCTAGGCTCCTCCTTCTGAAAAGGCAGTTTATTTTGATTTTTTAAAAATATTTATATAAAATACAACACTGTTGTTTTATTTTAGCTCATTATATAGCATCCTCCACAAGTGTGCGCTTCATGAAACGAACGGTATATGCTTGAATTGTTCCCTTTAAAGAGCAATCATTAGAACTTATTGTAGGCACCAAGCAGTATTTATATAGTCTAAAGTTTAGTGGTTGATTTCGTCCTTGTCGCTGAGGTCTGTGTTGTTGGTTTTTGTAGTTGATTGTACGGCACGGGCTCTAGATAGACAGTTGGAGCCAGTTTCTCGGCGAAAGCAGATAGATTTGCCAATGTCTCTTGACTCGTAGCGGGTGTACACTGCGACGTCAATTCCACTGCAGGTAATGACGGAAAGAGTCATATTAGTTTCTATAATATATATATATATATATATATATATATATACATGTGTGTGTGTGTGTGTGTGTATAAATGTATATATATATATATGTGTGTGTGTGTGTGTGTGTGTGTGTGTTTGTGTGATATATATGTATGCATGTGTGCACATCTGAGAACTTGCGCACACGTTGTTACGCCAAGATTGAGATGTTGAATATTCTACGAGATAGCGATTGCGTGTGACAAAGCTGCGAGAAAGAGGGAGCTTGGCAAGTACTTCTACACACCGAGGAATGATTCGTTGAGGAGGTTGTCAGGTGTCAAGCTTGGCCTACCAGAAGCCGACATCTGGACGAGATTAGAAATGTGCGGAAAGTCAATACGAAAGTCAAAGAGTTAGGGATTGGTGATGGATAAGAGATCAAGCGCCAGTCTAGTGTATATTTAAAGCGGAATATCGACCTGAATGAGCCGAAAAAAACGTTCATTGATTAGCAAACGTGCAATCAATAGATTACCTTGTATGCCCGATATATCGACAGGGAGACCCCTTTCAAGTGAAAGCAATATCCCGTCACACTATAGCAGTAGTTAAACCTGAGGTGTAGGTGAAGATAAGTCTTTCTTTGTTTAGCGACACCAAGAGACAAGAGAGTTGGTTGAATGTTGTTTTCTAGTTGATTTTGAATTCTACTCCAGAAAGTTTTGCCAAACAGCGAATAAATTCAGCGTACATACACGTGGCCAGTATCTGCCAACCAGGCCCGAGGGTCGTCAGCCGACCTTTCTAGATTGATGACACTTCGTATTGGGATCTTAATCTCGGTAGGACCCACATAACGTAAATCCCTAATGTGTGTAACAGGAATGAGGACGTATTTGAGCGGAAACGAGATATAGTTAGCGATTTGAACGAGTCTGTGGCAGATGAAGCAGCGGAATTTCCGAGCGAACCGAATATATCTGACAGGCCAGGCAATTTACTCGCTTCAATTTGTTCTAACAATTGCAACCTCTTTGTAGTTATCTAGCCGTGACTACTGAGTAGGACAGGGTACTAATGAAACTTTGAACCCCTCTGGCCAAACAGTTGCAAGAACGCTGTATATAATCCCGACGTGGGCGCATTGGAATATATTTAGTGCGTTATGTTCTAGTACCCACTCGACAACTATCTCGCAATCAAGTCATTTCAGCCTAATTTGTGAGTGGATAGCTTTGAGAAAATAAATGATACACTATCGCCATACCATTGCTGTAACTTGGACTCGGGATTATGGTGCCGGGCTCGGAAAGGCACCGACAGCTTGTTTATTGATACACCATCTGTAAAACGAAAGCTCTACTCTTTTTAATATGTACTTCTGTAGATCCGTGGACTTTTGTGTAACAAGGTGCAACTTGCGCGATCGACTTA
Organism: Sphaeroforma sirkka; assembly: GCA_001586965.3. Taxonomy (NCBI): domain Eukaryota; class Ichthyosporea; order Ichthyophonida; genus Sphaeroforma; species Sphaeroforma sirkka. The sequence continues at coordinate 252 of LUCW03000797.1, read as the reverse complement.
GGATATATAGACTCTCAATTGACAGTCGATAATAAAATGAAAGCGAAAGCAAACCGGTTTGTTCGTCAAATCATACATCAGTAAACATAAAACCCATACTTGGAAATGTGTATACGAATTCATCATAGCGTAGTGATGTCCGCCTAAAGCCTATGAGTCCTTCACACCGTGATAAAATTTCTCAATGACAGCTGGTAAAATGCTTCCCTGTAAGACACATTCTTTTCACCTGTAGAAAATTCGAATCGTGAG
>LUCW03000796.1:37500-67007 GCA_001586965.3 Sphaeroforma sirkka | reverse complement strand
AGCAGATTCATAATCGCTCCAAGTAAACAGAACACCGCGTATGATCGCAGAACAATCATTACACTGATACAATGTTCTAATTGAAGGGGTACATATCTTCGAAAACATCTGCCGTGCTTATTATATTTGTCTGGTAAAGATTATTGATTTTCATAGGGATTGCTTCTGGTTCCAAAATTATTATGTTGTGATGGACTGATATCAACAATGAGATGCATATTCCGTAATCTGTACGTTTGTGGTACGACAAGTAGGAATATTTTTAATAGTAAAGTACATAAACACTGCGGAGGCAGCAGCCAGCAGGCCAAAAGGCTGGAGCCATTTAGCCAATCCACATATTTTTCGGTGCGATAAAACCTCTACAGAGTAGAGTAATTAACAATTTTTAAATTTTTCAGTTTAAAAATTTAAAAAGTGATTGTGTAACATCGGAGAATGAGACCAGCCGCTGCTGAATACTGATTTAACTGGCTGTACTATTTAAAATTTACTTTTGCGGCCGTGACCTGTTCGAGTATATACGCTGCGTACTTCCTACAGCTTCTGATAACAACAATACTCAAACGTTCTATTGCGTGCAACACCGATTGAGGGATAGCCGAATAGCCGAAATGTAAGCTATGTTAGTTTCTTTTCTCTTCCATTACGTGTTTAATACGTTGTGATGTTCTAATGCACTGGTAGCAGTTCTAGTACAATGGCAGCACGGCGTACATGCTATCAGTGGTCTTGTATCCTGTGTATTGTCAAAGAAAATATAAATTCACGGGTAATCTGCCAGCATATGTAAAAAATCGTTTCTAAAAAAGGATAACACGCATAGTTCGTAGTAACTACGATACAAACGTAAAATGTAAAACCGATTTCAGAAGAGCCGTTATTATATTACTAGGAACTGTTCCCACACGAAAGTCTGATTCATATGTCTGCCTCGATATATACGCTTCGCTTGTTCTATACACAACGCTTGTTTATTGTTATATCATGATACTCTATATAACATTTTCTATCAATTATGCACATTAGATCATATATAAGACTGAGCGATAAGATTCGTCACACATTGCATGCTTGTTGGCTTAGTTCATACCGCTCAATATATCATCCACACGAGAACCTCGAATAACAGGTTTGTTGTTGTGGTCTGTTTAGATTACTTCCGTCTATCTTCTGATAGAAAAGTTCGCGTTAACCTGACAATGGGAAATATGCTCACGTGTGTGAATTATATACAACTGTTTCAAATTGTACATCAAACACCTTTTTAAGTCCAGCAATGTTTTATGACATCCATACTCTGTGGGTTTGTATATACACTCCGCTTTGATGTTCATTGTTTTTTAAATACTCTAGTATATGTCAAGTAACATCTTATATACTCAGTTGCCCAGTAGCCCATATATATGAATCAATGCACAAAAGTGCATACTCATATACAATTCTCTTGCCAAATAATTACACTAGACATATACACGCGTTAGTAAATATGCACACGAACCACAATATATCAAATACAAGACTTCGAATAGCTGTGCTTTCAACCAGATATTCATATACAAAGTACAATGTACTCAAAGATATACATTGTACTGCATACTTATTTGTTTTTGCATGCATAGTACATACATACAGATTCAAATACATATATATATATATATATATATATATATATATATATATATATATATATATGTGTGTGTGTGTATGTATGTATATGTATATGTATTTATGCATCCACACACACACACACATATATATATATATATATATATATATATATTTATATTTATATTTATATTTATATATATGAATATGATATATATATATATATATATATATATATGATTTTATGTGGTTTGATATACGAGCGCACAATGTAGCGAATATTGTTGGTATTGCGATATATGGAATTCCTTTTGGTCCTACATACAACCTTATTATTTATGTACGAAGTTGACATGCGTTCTCTGACGGATTATTCATGTGCGCCTCGAATCTAACATCCTTTTCCCTACAAATGCCATAGCATCGTATGGAACATCCATTACTCTGCGCATGTTGTTGTATATAAAAAACAATTGTTCATACGTTAGCTTGACAACATATACAAAAACATCCAACCTGTTGCGTCAATGCTTATTATGTACATATTCATGCCCTGTGACACGAAGTTTGTCTGCGTGAACAGCTGACTTGCAGCAATACATTGCAATAGTTCCCTTATGCCTGCGCCAGTACATTTTTATATGTATCAACGCATATAATCAATATTTTTGTCGTTGTATTCATGATACGGATGTCTCAATGTGTTTGTGCCCAAAGTATGTCCGCAGGAACATCCAATCCTCTCGCGGGGGCTATAGTAGAGCCCCCATCCCTTAAACCCGGGTCGCTGGCTTCGTTCTCCTTCAGTAATATGGAGGAGCTGAAAGCGGGGAAGGAATCTTTACCGGCTTCCCCAAGGTCGAGTATGTCCAAGGTACGGATTACAAGTACTTGGATTTTGTATATCTTTGTTGTATATTATGGAAAGTATTTTGTTTCATTCGCATAAGCTAAGGTAAGAGCTTCAGTATAGTGTATTAAACAAGGGACCCATACTCAATGTGCCACACATCGAGCTATGCTGTCTGATTTAGTTGACATTTGTTTGAGCACTCACACGCATTGCTTCTCTGTTTGTAATTGAATGTGTTCCTACAATGTGATGTAGCATAATCTCACTTTACCTGTATGCGAACGTGCTGTATTACTACTATTGTTTCGTAGCCTGCTTAATGTTCATTCGCTACCTTCCAGCATGGTATCATTTTATCGTATGACGTGTCTGGTGTTTCTTCCCGTTGTCTTGTAGTGTGCGCTCAATGCGTTAGGTGGGGCCTGCGTGTGATAGTTTGATTGTTTGGCTTCCAGTATAACTAGCTGGCTGACAAGTGGGGTTCGCTGACTGTACAGCCACATCGCCCGAAAGCTGGCGGGGTAGCTCACTTTGCTTATGTGTTGTTCTTATTTTACATAGGTTGCAGTTGTTGGCTATGGTTATTATCTATTCACATCCGAACAGAACTCGTATAGATTGAAGTTTTTACCTCAGGCTTCTAAAATTAATCTCCCTCGCAAACGAGGTTTTGGTTAACAGTATCTGAATGTGGGACAATACTTGCTATAGCTATCCCGTAGGAATATATCTGACTAATATACTAGTGTGCCTGGTAGTAGGATTGCTCAACACTCCCTATTACCATCATCACAGTACATGCGGTAGATATAACGGCGCACTCTCTTTGCCGTCCATTACCATCCCCACAGAATATTCATAAACTGAGCTTGGTCGATGCTGCGTCAAAGATTGGCAGTAACAGCTCAGGCCTCGCTAGGAGCAGTCTAGGGTCGAAGCCAGTTAGTCCGTCGGGGTACCAACTGTCTCGGTTGAGTGAAGAGCGTCTGGATGACAAGGAACGATATAAGCGCAGCAATGGCGCCGATGAAAGGGTGTGTTCCCGTGTGGATTGGTATATCTGTGGGTATGGAGTATTCATGCCAATCAATTGCCTGTGTACAGGTGGCTTTTATTCGCAATAGCCCTTATTCTAATAAGTGTCTTGGTAATCAATTTGTAAATGACTCCATTATATATATATATATATATATATATATATATACAGCATATGTATGGTATATATAGTATATATAATATATAACTTGTACTTCATGATATATTTAATATACTTGTCATATGTCTCAATATGCACGCTATATAGGGGCCGCCGGGTATGCGCAACAGTCGGTCACCCATTTACAGACCCAAAAGTGAACTGTTGCAGACGTCACGGGATTGGTCTCCAGCACAAAGCCCCAAATCACGGAACAACAAGTTCCAATTGCCCAACAAATCCAGCGAAAACAGCAACAACAACAACAGCAACAACAACGTCACGCGTAAACAGAGAAGCAATAGCACGAATAGATGGAACGCTCTGGAGGATGCAGCGGATCTGGTGGGCGCAGAGGAGGATGCGGATGAGGGTAGTCTGAGCATGATGCTGACTCTTGCACGCACGCGCAGCGTAGACCACCAGTCTGGGGGAAGGAATGTATTTGCTGCGGTATGTCTGCGTGAGAACTATTGGATGAGTGAGTATGTGTGTATATGTGCCTGTATAGGTGCGGTGTGTATGCGTTAAGGCCTATATTACGGTGCTAGTAATGGTTAGAACGCCCTACTGATGAATCACTGACACACACACACGCACGCACACATGCACACTCCCGTTCTGTCTGTATATGTCTACACCCCAAACACATCCTCGCCAGACGCTTGTACGCACACACGCACACGCACAAACATCTGACCTGCGTTAGCATAAGCTGAGATATGGGCGGACAAGCAAGTATTCGTGACTGGCTGTGAAGAAACCGCAACCTACCCGTTTGTGGACGACTTGCCCCATCTTCCCCACGTGCATAGCTAAGGATGCGCCATACAACAATAACTGTAATAACAGCACTAACAATACCATCAACCACAATTGAACAACAGCCTTCTATCATACTCTATATATCTTAAACCACGTAGAGAAAGTGATGTGGTACACTCTACTGATCACACTGGAATGTCTCTTTATACCTCTGCACGTGTATACAGGGGGGGCGTGCCAACCTCAAGCACACCAACAACACCAACCACAACAACACCACCAACACCAACAACAACAGCAACAGCACCAACCACATCAACGGTACACGTACCACACCCATCCGCAACAAACCACGCGCAGAAACGCTGGGATGGCGTAGTCCAGGCGCAGCTAAACGCAGAGAAGAAGCGCTGGCGGCTTCACCAAAGGGAGTGAGAGACACCAGGCGGATTAAGAATGTCCTGAGCACGGACGCGTTGCCACAGCTCGCGAAAATGGCTATGGTGTGTGTGTGTTTGTGTGTGTGTGTGTGTATGTGTCTGTGTATGTCACACACACAAGTTGTATATGTATGTACCTGTGTTAGGTACTTCGGACTTTAGACGAACTTCATAAATGAGCACATATTTATGTATATGTGAGTGTCTGGCCATGTCGCCCTAGAGAATCCAGGAAGATCAAGGGCGTACTCAGTATAAACGCTTTGCCACAGGTGTAAATTTAAAGTATCGTAAAAGAATTCGTTACTATATATAATCGCATAGTTTTGTGCGAATGAGACTGTGACTATGCCAGCAAAGGCTTCCACGAATACATTGGGTTTTAGGGTTTAGGGTGAGTGTGCATACTACCATGCAAGTACAGTCATTCCTAGCTCACAATATGCGCACAGTATCTGTCAGCTAATAGTGCATACGTGCTCTTCCATCCCCGTCACTTCTAGATGCGATCGGCGATTGAAGGCTACGAAGCGGCAGAAGACGGTGTGTGTGTGTCTGCACCTGTTGTATGAAGTGCATAACAAGTTTTGGATTCATATGTTTGGTTTTATTCACCTCGCATATATTTTAGCGGTCTTACATCTATAAATTACTTATGGTGTTATTTGGATATATGTAGTACGTTTCTGTTTATATGTCGGATGACTTAATATCGAAGTATTTGTGCATACAAGTTTGGATATGGTCACTATATCTAAATTTGTCCACACCTATATTCGGCATAACGGAGCTGAGCACCTGAATACATTTAAGTACAAACACAGGCACGCATTTGAATGCGTCGGCGTGTGTACACCATACGCAATTGTTCGAAGTCGGATGTTTCGTAAGAGTTTATACATATCGCTTCCAGATACATATATATTTGTACCGCTGAATCTGTATTTATTCTCTCTTGTACCACTTCTATGTCTCGCTTAGCATAAACTATGCCACCGATGCTTCATACATAGCTGTGTATGCCAATGTCTTGCGTAGATTATCTGTTTATGTATTATTGTATGTCACTGATATTCAATATACACTACTTCTCACACCATCGTTACTATGTACAGGATATAACAGTCGGCCGGTCCGTCGGGTGCAGAGCACTGTGGGAGCGACGACAGGCTCGCCTAAGCTGGCCAGTCGAGAGAACTTTGAATTGTTCAAGGAAACCCAATTAGAACGCAGCCAGAGCTCCAGCTACTCAGACATACAGGCACAGGTTTGTACCGATGACTTGTGGTATATATGTATGTTTTTCTCACAATGCTCTACAACTCATATATATATATATATATATACAGTGTGTGTGTGTGTGTGTGTGTGGATTGAGAAGTGTTTAGATGTATTTTGATTGATGTATGTTTGCACGTGTCCCTGTCTGTATGCGAATGGGTGTATCTTATGTTTATACCATAAGCAGTCGATGGGCATCTTTAGGCTAATCTGTGTCTCACTGAAAGAGTGAAGATGCACAGCTATGGATATGGCTGATGCTGTTGTGTACGGAGGTTCGGAGCGCACTTGAAAGGAAACGTATATCGCCACTTACATGTGCAAGTTACACGAGTAGTTCTTGTATACAGGACTAAGTGAGTCTGAATTCGGCGTGTGTGTACAGAGTGAACGTCCGATGGAGACAAGGGTAGACACGGGAGTTCATGTGCTGCAGTGGGATATATAGTCTACGCTTAGTGATGAGCGTGTGATCGCGTTGAGTGCCTTGAGGTATTAGGGGCAGTGTGAGCACTTGACAGCTACAGCTACAATGCACAGACAGTTACAGATACGCTTCACATACAGTGAAGGCACGTGACAAGTAGAGCTGATGCCCCATACATACACAACCACATCAATCGCACACCGGCAGAACGCGAATACACACCGTAGCCAGCGAATCGTACCTCTTTGGTACTTTGAATTTCCACTGCAACATGAGCGCGTGCACTACACGCAGCTACTTCCATTCTAGGCCTCACAGAGTGACCCTACCCAGCTTGCCCATCGACTGAACTGGCCGACAACTATGTATCGGTATTCAATATCTATGTCAAAGTGACTGGCATCTGTCGGCTCTTTCCCGCTCCAGGCATCGATCAATCGAAATTTATAGTCTGCTATGCCATATAAGCTTCACCAATCACATCCCGTTCGATGATATCTTACTTTTTTTCTTAATATTGGTGCATGTAGGTGCCCTGTTGGAATTGGAAGTTTGGAGAAGGGCAGTGCCAATTTGGCAAGCACTGTCATTACATGCACGCATACAAAGACGGCACAGTGGAGACAGACCACGACACCATCGCAGGCACAACCCCCGCAGGTAGGCTTGCCAGGGTACATAGTTTATACTTTTGTGTGTCTGTGTCTTATGTTGTCTATATCGTCTATATATATATATATATATATATATATATATATATATATATATATATATATATATATATATATTTTATGCATATATATATATATATATATATCATCCATATAATATTATATATATATATATATATATATATATATATATATATATATAGCATATATATATATATATATATAATATATACATACACATACATACATACATATGTATTACATGCATGCACATGCGTGCACACACACATACCACATACACACATTACATACATGTGTGGTGTGTATGTACATATGCATGCATACATATAACACACATATATACATATATATATATATATACGATTTAAATCTGTATTTGTATTTTTATAAATATACATACATATATATATATACGATTTATATCTGTATTTGTGTTTTTTTTTGTAAATATTTATATATATATTTTTATATATATATATATATATATATATATATATATATATATATATATATATATATATATATATATATATTTATTTTAAAAAATACAAAACACACATGAATCGTATATATAAACATATATATATATATATATGTATACACGCAAACATACTATATATCTACATATATACATATATTCATATATCCCTATATCCCTAGTACATATATATATATATACGCATTTATTGTGTATGTTTGTATATATATTTATATGTGTCTGTGGTTGGGTGTGATATGCATATTTGTGCTTGCTATTCACTGCATCAGCAAAAGTAAAACAGCCACAGGTAAGCTATATGTGTTAAGTTGAGAATTGATTACGTACATTTAGATACAGACTGTCCTTAAATACAGACTACAACAACTGTGTGGTGCTGGTGGCAACTCGGGGAAACAGGTATCATCCGTTTTTGACCACGTGTTTATACTTGTGTGTGGATGTCTTGATATTTATGCATTTATGTGTGTATGTATTTGTGCGGGAGTACCTGCCAATCGTTAGATGCATTTACGTAAAGTAAAGGACAGCCTGAGCAAGAACGCATATATCGCGTGGCATGTAGGCTACACATCACACAGGTCTACTATACGGCATGTTTCTGCACTGTACATGTGTATATCACAAACCTGAACGTCCTTGCTGCACCTATTCACGCACAGGTGAAATGCGACGCAAAAACTCGTTCGCGTCCAAAGGGAATGTGGAGTCGAAAGAGATGTTGAGCCAGATGGCTCCCATAGACACGTCACAGATTGACTGTAAATTCTTCAACTTCGCCCGGGGCAAGTGCACATTTGGCAAGCAGTGTTTCTACAAACACGCCAACCTGGACGGCACTCTGTATGAGGAGACCAGCGGGGGCTCGCTTGAGCTGCTGTTACGGTATGTCAGAGACGTACATATAGATTAATAGTGTATGTGCAATGCATACATATATATAGCGTATGTATGCCTGTGTGTATGTCTGTCTGTCTGTGCGTATATATATCTGTCCGTCTATATATATATATATATATGCGTATGTATATATATATATATATATATATATATTATATATATACATATTTACATATATGCATATATTATACATATTACACATATAGCATTACACATTACATATATATGTATATATATATATATTATATATATGTATTATTATATATATTATATATATACATGCATATATATATATATAATATATATATATATATATACATATTATTTTATATATATAAATATATATACATGCATATACATACATGTAAAACATAGGTGTGTTGTTGTGATTATTATATATATATATATGTAATATATTATATATATATATATATATATATATATATATGTATATGTATATGTTTATATTTATATGTATATACCATAACCCACACCTATATATCTACATGTATATGTATGCATATGTATATATATATATATATATATATATATATATATATATATATAAATATAAATAATATGTATATATATATATATATATATATATAGTGTTGTAGTTGTATTTATACTTATACTTATACTTATACTTATACATACTTATACCTATACTTATATAGTTAATATAGTTAATATAGTTAATATAGTTAATATAGTTGTGTAGTTTTATAGTTTAATTTTTAAATTGTACTTGTGTTTATGTGGTGTTGATAGATCGTGTGTCGGAATGTTTATGGGCAATTATGTCTTTGTATTTGTTTTATTGATATGGTCGTGGAGTTTTTTGTATCTTTTCCCTCGGATTCCTACAAACACCAAGTCATGGTTTTTTGCAATCAAGAGTCAATAAATTGCCAGACACACTCCAATCCTTACATCACACAGTTTAATTTTTAACTTCTAGCCTACTTCCTTAGTAACATACATTTCTAATACCTGCTATCGTTCTCAATCGTCCCTACCATCCAGTTTCAATGATCCTTACGGCTTTGGAGATATCTGTGCAGCGGGAGTGATACCCTACGCACACTTTCAGACCAAGATGTTGCCCACACAAGAGACCCAGAGCGAAGCACCAGGCGCAGGACCACCAGCAGGCTATAGTGGTTTTGGCTGTGAAGAGTTGGCTGAGGGCGAACCGGGCGATGCGGTCTGGGCGTTATTACAGGTTGGCGACGAATGTCGGTTAGATATGTATTTCCATATACATGAATGATTATGTATATATATATATATATATATGTGTGTGTATATGTATATGTATATGTATGTATATATATATATATATATATATATATATATATATATACATATATATATATATATATATATATGGCATTATTACAGGTTGGCGACGAATGTTGTATAGATGTATATATTCATTCACATGAATAATTATTATATATGTATATATATATATATATATATATATATATATATATATATGGCGTTATTACAGGTTGGCGACGAATGTTGGTTAGATGTATATATTCATACACATGAATAATTATGGTTGTATATATATATTATATATATGTGTGTGGGTGGGTGAGAGTGTTTGTGTGCGTGTGCGTATGCGTGTGTGCGTGTGTGTATGTGTGTGTATGAATATGTATAGATATATATATATATATATATGTAGAGTTATTAATTATGTGTATTCGTAGTTATAATAAATTGCACATAGACCTCTCAAAATTAGCTCGGGTGATATAGTGGCAATGGTGATGTATTCATGTGTATCTATAGGATATGCATGGCCTTGTCTTGCTACTCGCTCACCATTGTATCTTGTGGATTATAACGGATAGTCCCAGCCACCGAATCTAGTATAGATGCCTTCTGCGCCTATTTAATGTCACATCTATTCCTGTAGGTTGTCCATGTCACTGGGATACGGCTTATCCATCTCTATCTCCGACCAGACGGATAGAAAGCATGCCGAACACCACTGCTTAGTAAATTGATACCATGCTCTGTGATACTTGCCTAGATCGTATGCATTTCGTTGATGTCTGCATAGTGTATTGGTATCATATGTAGACATCCAATTCTAAGCCGTCCTATTTCTGTGCACTGGACCTATTTCCGCTGTATCAGGTGGAGGACATGTTCAAACCACAGGAGAATGCGTGGGTGCCTTCACTGGCGATGTTTGGCGGTAAAGTGGCGCTCAACGACGAGGATTGGCGTCACACCGCTGCACGCGAATTTCAGGTGAGATTGTGTGTAGAGTTTTAGGGTTTATGTTTGTAGAGTTCCTCGATATATACTTATATATGTAGAGGGGTATGCTTGTATGACTATATGTTTTAATATGATATGCCTGTATATTTGTGACGTATGCTTCAATAAAAATAGAATCCATGCTTGTATATCTATAGACGTATGCGTATACATCTGCAGACGCATCCTGATAGTATCCTGTGAAGTGTATATTCAGATGCTGGTACACACGTGATTATCTCTGCAGCTTTTATTTTAGTGCCGCTGACTTGGTTTATTCAACTACCCTTTTACCAGGAAGAAGTGGGATATATATTAGGGGACAAAGTATCGGGCGTTCCAAAGAAGATGAGCGAGTTCTCAAGAACGGAAGTGGATGTAGCCAAGGCATACACAAGCTATCTGGCCATATCTAAATACCAACTGTTAGAGTATCCGATAGAGCCAGAGGATATTGATGCATTTTTACAACTGTCGAAAGAATACTGGAATAAATATAAGGGAAAGGTACGTGTTGTTGTGGTTCATGCGTAGAGAGACAGTCTTGGGCGTTTTCAGTGTTTACGTTTGTTGCAAGTATAGTATGTGCACAAACCACATATAGTGTATTCGTATATATATATATGTATATATACACATATAAATATATATATATATATTTTTAAGAGGGTATTATATATATATATCTATATACATATGTATATGCATATTGATCTCGACACAACTCGTCAAACTCAATACCTAAATCATCTTATATGCATAGTTACTTTTGGCTATAGGTTGCCAAAGACTGGTCGCGGGCAGCTACGAGGATAGAACCTGTTGTGCTTAAACGAGAAGAACACGAATGGAAAGTCAAGAATATATGGACTGGGGAAGACCATGAATTGCCCCAGAAGGTAGAGTTGTATTGTGGATGGACTATTAGGTTGGTTTTAGAACTACTATATATCGGCTCAAAAGATTTACGTACGTATAAATATATATATGTATATATGTAAACATGTATATATATGTGTGTGTATCTGTATATATGTCTCAAAAGATTTACGTACGTATAAATATATATATGTATATATGTAAACATGTATATATATGTGTGTGTATCTGTATATATGTATATATATATATACATATATATATATATATATATATATACATATATGCATATACATATATATATATATATATATATATATATATATATATATATATATATATATATATATATATATATATATATATATATATATATATATATATATATATATATATATATATATATATATATATATATATATATATGTATATATAGTTGTATCTATATATTCATATATGTGCTTATTTCCCATTGCTATGAGGCCTGCTCGTCCAACTTGCGCTTGTTTTCTCATCACACGAACCGTGAGAATTTGTTCAATTGCTCTTGAATATATATTTCTTTATGGCTTGTAAATGTTCATGTGTCGCAAACATTGCTATTTTACGATAACTGCGGCAGCTTCCCTCACTAGCGTCGTTGACGAATACAATATTCTTTATTCTCCTATGTGAATGCATAAACTTCCAACCAGCACTCATGCTTCTAGCATACCAAATTGCAGGTAATCTTACAAGCAGCTTTGAAGAACGCACTCTTCCCAATATCAGACAAACGTGCGGTGCAATTGGCAAAGGAACGTGACCAGCGGAAGACACTCGAACAGAAGGAACAGGACGAGATACAGAAACTAGGTGTCATGGAGAACACTGCCAATGATATGGCTGCAGATATCCTCAGTGGTTTGGACTTTTTGGAGGGCGAGCAGAAGTAAGAGGGTTGAATTGTGGGTTTTCTTACTCGCGTTACATTTCAATGAAAGAGTGTATGCGTACTCTGTGTCTGTGAGGTTGTCTGGAGGTCATGTTCTGCCCAATATTTTCTATTTCAGTCTGCTCCTTCCAGAGGGTGAAGGAATGTCCTCGTTACTTTCTAGTGGTATAAATTTGTACTACACGGTCAATCCTCTACGACTTCTAATTTATATCTCAGCAGCTCGCATTCGCATTTGTACTGGATCCTCCCTAGTATTCCTTATGCAAGATGCTTTTGACACTTACGAGAGAAGCATACGCTTGTACGGAACTATCCTAAAAAATCCGTGGATGTATTATTAAAAGAGGAACGTTCATGTATTGAATAGTTCTCCTCATTGATTTTCTGTGTAACAGGTCCGCCAGCGCCGCAGCCGATGCGGATGGGTGGAACGTAGTGCCCGCGCGCAGGGGGAGCACGCGTAAGAACAGGAATAACAGTGAGTCAGAGAATACGCATCAGAGAGTGCACCGTAGTAACTCAAATGCCATGCGAAAGGAAAGTATGCCGAAGGGGCGCCAACGTAGTACCAGTTCCGCGGGGAGAAATATGAACCAGGCGAGGGGTAGTACAGGCCAGAAGGGTAGCACACCAAGTGCACTGAGGAGGTAGTTTATGAGGGTTGGGCTCAATTGTGTAGATGAATAAACAAATATAGATATAAAAATAAACCACATACATAAACTTACAATGGTATCGATCTCGAGTGAGTGGCAATTTATGGGAATGCTGGCAAAGAAAGGTATATATGAAGCATGAACCCTCACCAACGACCATAGATTCCACTACAGTGTTGTTCATGTTTGTGGTTTTGAAAAAGTAAATAAGTCAGGTGAGAGTGAGGGCAATTATTTTATTTGTGTATTATAGTTTTATAGCGCATCGTATGGGGTCACTATGACAGTACTAACTCGTAGAGTCTGATTTCTTTGTTCATTGCGGATTCCTTCGCTCTTGCACACAATTCCATAACCACCACCCCAACTTCTCCATACCCTGTTTGTCCCTGAACGACATCATCGTTAGCCGCAGTCAGTACGCTTCGTTCCAGACTGGCATTTAAGTTATGTTGACCAACTAGACGAAGTGAATCTCGACTCATTCCCGCGTACATATTGACATTCTGCGGACCCGAATTCAACGTCAGAGAGACTCCCTTCATCACGATAGGCTGAACTAACTCCATGCTGATGTTGTGACATGGGTTTCTTAGTAGGGGCACAAAGTATGTCTCCAGATTGCCATCCACGAGATTGCGCATGTTGTTCTGTACAGCATCACTCAATGTGCTTTTGAGGACATGAGCATCCAGAGACGGCATCAGGGGATCGTACTGTGGTCTGTTAATGTCACCATACTGACTCGCATCAGTTCGAACTATCGCTCTGTATGTTGGTTTAGTTACTGTGCAACCAGGCCTTAGCGCTGTACTGGCTTGGCTCTGTACACTCACAGTATTAACCGCAAACGGATCTATCGCTGCAGCAGACGGGACAAAAGGCATAAACATGTGCCTGATTTCGGCATACTTTGGGCTCGAAAGTACCTCGTGAAGAACTCTAACGCTATACTCTATATAATGCACATTTCGCTCGGTGCCCTTGGCCCAGTCTTGTGTGCCTTCGGCTCCAGAAAACGCGTTCTCACGCGTCAGCTCGGTAATCTCACCTTCCATCACATCTTGGGGCGTATTAGTCCACGCTGTGAAGAAAAAGTCGGCCATAGTCCTATCGGTCGCGCTTATGCCTGACCCAAGCATTTGAAGGAAAAAACGCTGAACCAACTGCTTGCTAGCAACTGCACCAGTGCCCACCCACGAGAACTGAGAGTCCATACCTAACGATGGTACACCAAACTTCCACGTATTAGCTATACGGACGACGCATCCATTGGTAGTACTGTGTATCTTATGCGGGTCTTTTTGAGCAAGGTGGAATAACTGTTCACTGTCACCAACTATCCAATCGTCATCTTGAAAGTAACAGATCGATGCGGAAGAAGCCAGACACGCGGCGTATCTGCCAAGGAACAGCAGATTCCCATCGCTGTTCGCATTGTACACGTGTATGCACGGAGTGAACTCGGCGTTCCGAGTTACACTCTTATACGTTGCCACAAGGGCATCTGGATCAATATGCGACTCTGCGTTGTTATTCCAGATTACGACTTCTTTGAGGTGCCTGCTGGCAGAAACACTCTGTAAGATCTGGCCAATGAAATCTGCGCGTTTGTAAGCCAAAAGCACCACAGCTACGTTGCGCAGAGGATCGTCGACTGAGGTCTCGCACGTCTGAGAATGCATCATCCGGTCCGCTTTGTATGCGTGTTTCAATACCCCACCAACCGGCGTTCGAGTGACATCGAACATCGCTCTGTCATCTGAGCGAAGGCGCACCGAGGACATAATACAATCAGTGAGGGATCCAGGCCGGACACCTTCTTGGGCCACCATTTTGCCGTACATGTGGTAGCCCATGGCCGTGCGCATAATGGAATCACATCGAACGTCATTAGCTCTATGCATGAACTCTTTGGCTTCCGAGTAATGAACTGGATATAATAGCTTCTCAGCAACCAATGTCAGTGTTTGCGAGTATTTAGGAATCAGTAGACCCATCAGTCTAGGACCAGCACAACCCCAGCACTGAGGATCGTAGTTCTCGTCGAAGTGCTCCAAAGCTTTCTCCATGATGATGTGATGCCTGTCCCAATTCAACAGTACTCCATTTGCAGCGCAGAATCGCGTCT
Source organism: Sphaeroforma sirkka (assembly GCA_001586965.3). Lineage (NCBI taxonomy): Eukaryota > Ichthyosporea > Ichthyophonida > Sphaeroforma > Sphaeroforma sirkka. The sequence goes on along the minus strand of LUCW03000796.1, from coordinate 51,461 downwards.
TGACGGGGAATTGTCGAGCATCTCCAATAGTCTTTAGGCCTGGCAGATAATGCACTACGAAACAATCTGGATTGTCATCGGCACACGCTTCCGCACCAATAACATTCTTAAAGTGAGCCAGATGGCGCGACATAGGCAGCATAAAGTGGTCCAGATCTACATACGAGCCTCCGTTATGGTAGAGCATAAAAGTACGAAGGAAATCGCTCTCGTGCACTGCATGGAAGGGTGATCTATTGCTGACATCTGCTGCTCGTGTCACCCATTTTTCTCCTGGTAGGCCTTTGGTGAGAATGTTCAAATCATATCGCTCTACAATTATATAATATCCTGCATCGGTGTAGCTTTTAAAGAATTCCAGGGGCAGGTTGTTCGCGTACACGAAGATTTGAGCACAGGGATCGTAACGAAATATACTCTCTAGTGAGACTGAGTTAAAGGGTTGCCACGTTGTTTCATCGGTAGTCCATATTACAAACAACCGCCTACAAGGAGGTGTGTCCGTGATTAGCTCATATTGGCCAAGTCCGTACTCGTTATTAGGTGCGATAGAGTATCCCAGTTCAGTATCCCAAGTTGATGAAAAGTTCTCGTACAGCTCGTGTGTATCAACGATGTTGTATTCAGGTGCCGTTGCATCTTCCGTCCTTGCATACATATTTCCCTTAGACATCACCGGAGACTCACTCCATGCTGAGCTACTAAAGTTCACACATCCCACAACCACCATTATTAGCAGTAGTAGGTAGGCTGCCTCTGAGGCGGACCTTTTCGTCTGCGTCTTGGCTCCCATTATCTCGGTGTGAATGTGGGTGTGTTTCGACAATGTCAGCAGGGATGCCAATTCTGCCTCTGGATTTCATGCTAGCTTTGCTTTTATAGAGATATGCGAAATCGAAAAACTATTCTCATATTAGTCATAATAGTTAATTTGTACCGTTGCTTCAAAATGTAATTGGATTGACATTCCATTGATAAGTATTGCCAAGTAACGATATACTTATTCGCTCCTATTCAGTATTTTAAACTATTGAGTTTTTTCCCGGTCGCCCTTCAAAATCGTTCAAAATTTACATTTCACGAAGTGGCACATGAACTCCCTTTCCTGTTGGGAAAATAAAAAATAAAATAAATCAGCCCTCTATTGAACATAACTAAATACAACAGATCCGAGGCTTTTTGTTATCGGGAGTGATCAGATACTGATCAGTATTGGCCCGTCGACTCTTGAGGTGTTTTGGCGCCAAGAGCAATTCTGTGGCAATCATTTTTGTGTTATTTTTATAAAGAATACAAAACAAAATACCTGTCCTATATAAATATTTACAGGTGGGAAGTGTACGTTGAACTAATTGTGGTGGCGTGTGGAGGTAGCTCTATTTATCGTGGTCTCAAGATTTCTCTAGTATTTATGTACATTTGTATTTACATATTTATAATGTACATACAGCCTTTTTAATTTTTTTTAGAAACCTCCCGAGTCATAGTGCCATCACTGCCATGCAGTGTTGCCGTGTTTTCAAATGTCAGGTCTTTTGCATCTCAGACTGATTTTTTCAAAGCAAATAGCCATAGCCTTCCAAAAATTAAACAATATAGCCATAGCCTTCTTGTTCTTTTTCAGAAGGGTATGGCATAGCCCTCTGGAATCCTGATTTCTATTTACCCTTGGCTGCCTCTCTCCATCTCACTATTATGTTTCAAAGTATTCCTTCGGACGCTCTGCTATGTAAATAGAGATCATTCAGCCATATTTTATATATTTACATATTCAAATATCACGACGAAGTCCCGTGGCCTAAAGAAGTTCCCGTTCACCAAATGAATTCTTCATCTGCTTTTACTATTTGCAGGATGATCTTTGTCTGATATTGTGTAATCCTTCTACCCACATATATCTATAAATATGAGAAGAGTAACATCGCAACGTATAAATTACACTTCTGATAACATGTTGCTATCTTTGATTTTCTAATTTGTTCAAGTTTCACCGCCATTCAAGGATTCTGGTAGCTATATGGCCAATCATCGTCGAGGTCTGTACACTGATATTGGACTGATTTCGCAAATTTTAGTCCTTGTTTCTCATGTGTGCTGAACAAAAACTACGCTATGCTCGGGAACCAGCCTCCTTACATTCCATACTGAGCGCTCATTTGCGGTAGCACACAGTCGATTTGGATTATATATATATATATATATGTATATATAGTTTAATGTGTACATATGTATCCATAGATATAGATTCAGATTTAGATTTAGATATATATATATAAATATATATAATAATATATAATAATATATATATAATAATATATATATATATATATGTATATGTATATATATGTATAATAAAAAATATATAATAATATATATATAATAATATATATATAATAATATATATAGTAATAAATATGATAATATGTACAATAATATATATATATATATGCTAATTCACATATAGACGCATATAAACATATGCAGATAAATACATATACATATACATATCCACTTATATATATATATATATATGTTTGTATATATATATATATATATATATATATATATAAATATAATGAAGCGCAAAAAAGTCTTAACTATAGCGCGCGGCGCCTTGCTTTCAGACTGTAGTACGCGCTGCCTTGCTGAATTAAATCAATTTTCTGTCATCCACAGAGAATATGATGAAGCTAAAAAGTGAGTTATACACAAATTTTGTGCCACATCCCGAACACCGTTTTGGTCTTTGGTCAAGGTAAGGTTTATGTAAACTCATAGGTAAGATAATTTCCGTGATTTTTATGTATGAGGGTGGTTGTTGCGCATACCATTATCTCGTAGCCAACAAGCTTTTCAGTCGAACTGTGGTAGTACAAGCAAGAGCGCGCTTGTATTGAGCTCTGCTGTGATATTTTAGGCTTTAGCTGATTGTTTTGTATTTTATGTTGATAGTTACTGTTTGTGTTGAAAAAAAATATTTGCTTTCACATTTGGCCATAGCCTTCATATATGATTTCGCCTTCTGGAGACAAAAAACATGTAAATATATCGCTTACGTCTGGGAGTCTGGGTAGAATTGACCCAGTTCTGGTACAAAATGGAAACCAATAGTCCGATCGGGATGGGTTTAAGCATACATTAATTACTCGTCAATACGAATAATAAAGTACCTTAGCTATTTATAGTAAAAATATCCGGTCTCCTAAAGACAATTTTTGATGTTCACAGCTCCTATGGGAGGCTATGGGCGGGTGCCTAATTTGCTGGCCAGGCACCCGACAACGACGACACCCACCTGCCAGCATGTCGGCCGACACGCCGTACATGTCGTTTGGTTGTATGTCGTTCCGGAACATCGCCGACATCGCCGACATGTCGGCACAGTTATGTTGGGATCGGTCCTCCACAAAATAGTCTGGGTGCAGTAGGTTTTAGGTCAGTAGGACCACCAGTATTTTTCTCAATGTACTGATTTTTTTTTCTGACTTTATTATATTCATAACGGTCGTTTTGGAGTCCTTTCTTGCCCTGCTCCTCGCAGTAGTATGTTTGGGATGGGCGCATTATGTAGCCGTTTGTTGTGTATTGTGTAATCTTGGACTGTTGTTTGTTGACGACACACCACCATTATTAAATACTTTTTACAGATGATAACACGATTCGTTTCAAGCAAACAATAAACATGACAATTGATAACCGTTTCACGAACCACTTCACTCATAATATAATTATACCTACAGCTTCAAAGCTTAAGGTTTCAATTTTTATGAAGAAGCATGAAAGTCGCGCAAAAAGCTGCTACAATATTACATATTTACATACTTAGTTTACACATCATATTAACAACCACAGAATATGATAATTGTTATTGTGCATGTATCAATGTTGTACTTTGCCTGTCGGGTTGTGTATTTACTATTTCCACTTTTGTTTTTGTCAAATGACAAATGTCCTGGATATTTGAATATTGCATATTTGCAATTTCTTGAGGTGCATTTCGTTAATATTTTCAGGTGCAATTGATAATTTGTGTTCACGAAACTCATTGGTGCCGAGCTTTTATAGCAGTTTCATTGGCTGAATTTTTGTTTTGAATGAAAACCCTTATGTCGGCAAAATTGGTACAGACGACACTGTACAACGACGACACCCCCTGCCAGCATGTCGGCCGACACGTCAATGTCGGTGTCGTTTACCACCACAGCTAATTTGTCAGGCTATGATTGTTTCTTTTTATTAAAAATAAGGTAATATTTATAAAAAAGCAGTGTGAGCCTGCAGATGCCGCCCGATGGCCAGCCAGCCCACAACTTGGCCCTGCTGGGTGAGAGTCCGCCCTGCCAACAGGGGTTGACTGGAACGGGCTGGGCCGTCGTGGAAGAATTCGGTTTCCACTTTCCTGAACCCACAAAAAGCAATAATGAGTCGTGTCGACTTGCCAGTTACGGAGTTACCAATTTCCACTTCCCAGTTGACTTGTGACCATATTAATTTTTTTGTTTGATTTTTACTCTCACTCACTCTACTATTTTATAATACTCTCTGCCCAAGAGAGTAGAGGGAGTTTCTCTTCGTCGTCTTCGGATTTCCTTTCTCTCTTATGAATTTTTTTAAAAATTATAATCTAATTGTCCTCTCTTGTTGTGTTGTTGTGTGTGTGTGTGTTTAATTTTTTTTGATAGAGTTTTCTACTCTGTACTCTGGAGAGAGTAGGAATACAAAATTCAAATTCAAATACAACTTTTTTAACAAAACAAAATAGGACAAATATATATTGATATTTGTTTATTCAAAAGTTCAGAACGGCAATCCTTATCATTTTCTAAAAACAAATAGATCACCATTGAATTGTATGTACGTCATTGCACGTGGCAGCATGCAACTGTTTTGTGTTTACTGTTATTGTGTAGAGTGCAGACTGCAGACTGTAAATAGAGTGAGGCTGACCGCGGACTCGCAGAGTTGTGGCGGAGTTGAGGTCTTGTTGCAGTCTCTTGTTGAGTTGTTGTAGACTGTGTACTATGAGTATGTATTTAGACTGAAAATAGTGTATTTAAATATGCTCAGTTGTTCGTTGGCCCTCCGGCCTCCTGAGTCCTCAGGCCTGAATGGGTGAAGGGCGTATTTCTATATTAGGTGCACAGTTGACACTTGACAATAGTTGACGAAGCGAGCGAAAGAAGATTTTCTCTCTGTTTGTCATTTTTCAAAAAATCTATACAGTTTGTTTAAATCCTATTTTAGTTTTACATAAATACACCGAATAACCCGATTCACAGTTTTGTTTTGTTGTATAATTTAAAAAAAAATTCAACCAATAAAAAGTAAAACCCGAATCTGTCTCCGCCCTTTGGTCGGAACTACAAGTAAAAACGTTTTCTTTTAAATCATGTATATAAATAGATTATAGTTTTTTCAAAAAGAGGTTTGTCACTTTGAGTGTTGACTCATGAGTCATGACTGTTCAACTGTTGAACTTGAGACTTGAGAGTTGAGACTTGAAACCCTTCTTGTAAATAAACCCCAAACTCAAACCTCAAAACTTGAAAATTGAAAATTGAAACTTGAAACTGTCAACTTGAATTTTAAAACTGTCATCTTGAAACTTGAAACTTGAAAAACAACTCATTATTTTGAAAAAAGATATTGAATTTTTGTAGCCAAATATGGCAGTATGATACTTGCTAATCTAGCAATAGTCCAATCATAATCACGATTTTCAATCCAAAGCAAATTTAATAACCGAATAGTGTATATTTTTAAAAACCTAAAACATAATTGATAAAATTCAAATTCATATTTTGAAATTTGTGATTTGGCTTCTATTGTGGACTTTACGAATTTTGAAGAGATGACCAACAAGAAATCAAACGCGAGGTACAAGTGAACAACCATTGTATACCAAATTACCAATATCAAGTGACTCTCGCAAGGTTAAATATATAAATACTCTATGGCAACTGCCTGTCAAAGAATACTTTCGTTGCATTAAAATGTTAGCACAATATAATAGTAAATAATACTGACGTCGATATATGCATAAACACTGCAGACTTGATTTCATTCTAAAAGATGAGGAATTGTTGCAGCAAGTAGCACGTCATCTTGAAAACTGGCTGCATGACAGAACGCAGACTGAGCGCAGAATTTCAATGTGCACCGTCAAGGACGATTGTGTAGTTCCCGTCAGCCATTGTATTCGGATCGCGAGTACGTTTTTATAAAACCATGCGTTTTCTTCATTAGGAATTGCTTTGTCGACATGTGGAATGAATGTTTAAATAGTATTGCAGATTTTTACATCATGGCTGTTGGTTGTGCGTCAAGCTGGTCTCTGTCCTTATTCTAATTCCCTTCACACTTTCTAAGGGACATGTAAAGCTCAGATATCAGTCCTCATCTACTACATAAGTATGGTTAGGATTCAAATTGGTTTGAGAGAGTACAAAACTAGAATTGAATATTATGTACAAATAGTACATGAAGTGACGTTTGTCAAATGTACAGAATACAATGTATAATATAGCTGGTTCCTGGTGTGCGGAAGTGCAGTCGTGCACCCATGTGGTGGCGGGTGCCTGGTCACCCTGGTGCCAACTTTGAACAGTTTCCACACAGGTTTGTATCTTTTTTTTACAGTATAACGAAAGTCCAAGAAAAATAGAAAATGACAGACTTTTGATAAATTTTAGATGAATAGATTTGCTCTATTGTTAGAATAGAAGTCAACTTTTTTACAGATATAGTTCCCGTACAGAGCTCTGCCTTCCCACAGTGACCTGCACAACAAGCAGCTAATAAAATTTTGGATTCATTTTTTTAGGACAGGCTATGTTCAGTTACTCACAGAACTGCAGCGGCTCAGCCTCATAATTATGGCTTTGTATTGATTCAAGGTCAGGCCGACTCCTCACAGTCAACGTTTCACTTGATAAAAGTTAAAACTTTTATTAGTTTCTGGCTTTTGGCTTGAAAAGAAAAAGAAAAACGTAGAACTTATTGTTGAGGTTAGTCCCACATATTTAGTCTCAGAGACTCAGAGTGGTCTCAGAGGCTCAGACTCCCACTTCAGGGCTCAGAGGCTCAGACTCCCCAGTCAGTCCCAGACTCCCAGTCTCAGACTCCAGGGCGTCCAGGCTCCCGCCAACATTTGTTGTTGTTTTTTATATATATTATCATACATGTAAACAAAAACAATAAATATGCAAGTTTTGTTTTTATTTACTTATATATTTGGTCCGAAGATTGCGCAACATCTGTCACAACTGTTGTGTATAATTTGTATTAAAAAAAAAATACCATTTTTTTATATATGAATTCCCATATTTAGAAAAAGATTATGCAGATATTTCTGTCGTTGACTTTTTGTGATATATCTCTCTCCATTCTCTCACTAAATATTTATATAGTGCCATATAGTGGGGGCTACTTTTAATACTAAATAATTAAGACAAATAATAAATACGGAGTTCAAAACTTCGATACCCATTCTTGGTAAAACCATGAGAGAGACCTGAAAACACTGGTGGGTAAAACCATAGCCTTCTAAAAAAAAGTAAAAACTCTCTTTGATTTTGATTTTGGGACAATATATATATATATATACCGATTTGAGATTTGAAGCCTGCAAAATTTCACCCATGTATTTCAGAACTGAATTTCCGCCCCAAAATATTTTTGAAGCTGCGTCATCCTAATTCTGCTTACAAGTTACATCTGTGTAGACTATAGTACCATGCTCATTTGAGCGGGTAGGCTGTGAATACTAGACGGGCAAGGTTGTCCGTGGGTTGTGTCATTTAAAAGGGTGTTTTTATCTGTCGGGAGCCAACATTAGCGCAGCAGTTATTGTCTGCTTATCGCAATTATAGTTGAATAGCATAAAATCATGCAGCGACAGGTCCAGTAGGGCAATACATTTTTCAAGTTTACAAATCCAGGCATGCAAGTCGTAAGAACGATCGCAGGTTGTGGCATAATACCAGACTTCAAAATATACGTGTATAGTGGCCAGACATTCGAGTGGGCGATCTGAGCGGCAACTAAAGTGATCATATTAAGGGATACAGTTAGAACCACAATAAGACGCAAAAGACATCAACGTTGCCAATTTCGGCGCCATTTTTATCATGGCCCACACATCACACGTGAAATACATCTCTAAGTTGGTACAGCATTGAGTCGGCGTAGTCGACGATTGCTCCCTGAAAATTGATGTTTCGGAATCTCCGTAACGAGTGACATTATTGCATATATTCAAGTAGTCTACGAGACCATATACTATAATATAACCAGCATTGATGCGACGAAGCTTCAATTTTTGTACCAAATAATCCACAGGTACCCATGCAACGGCTCAATTTTTGAGCCCTCCAGTGGTTCCGCGCCATCAGCGGATATTCCATCACCAGACAATTCGGCACAAAGAATGCTGAGTGGTCCACATAGGCGTTCTCATGCAAATCCCAATCCATTTCCCCAACCTAAAGATGGTTCGAAATACTCTTCGCGTAGTAAGGTTAGGGGGGCACCTGTCGGAGGCATCACGTATGCGTGGCTCACAGATGGAAAGACAGGCTATGCATGTACAAGATACTGAAAGAACAATGAAACCTACACAACAACAACGAATGAGTAGCAATTCTGCATGCACTAGCTCAGCGAAGAACAGGTACAACAATGACGCCCACAGGCCCGAGCCTCCACCGCCTCCTTCCTATTCAAGTACGTACCACGAGTACGATCGAAGTCAGCATGCGAGTGTAACCGGCGTACAACGACCACGCACACAGCAGGTGGTCAAAACACCCATTGACGGCGACCACCAATGGGTATTCTATGGTCATGAAGGAGGAAATCAGCCGGTCAAGATACAACCACACCCTGCACCTCCACCCCTACCACCCCCACCCCCGCCGTCTCAGCAACTATCTACACAACCACCTCTTAGGCTCATCAGAGCTGCGATTAGCTCGAAAGCGATTACTGACCGCGATGGTACTGGATCTGTTCGAAACGATACCCTTTCGTCGACTGGTTCAAGGGGAAAGAGTAGGCGGTCTCATAAAAAAGGCCCAACTCAAACAGTCCAGAATAAGATGAAGATGTTCCAGTATCACTGGAAGATCGACAAACCAATGGTCAATTCGTTTCCCTTAACCGTAGCTCCCCACTCAAACCAAGGTCAGGAATCAGTCCAAGGACGCCCTCATGCACAAAACCAACACCAAGAACAACAGAAACACGCAGCGACACATCTCCAGCCACACAGATCGCGATCACCGCACCCACGTACCGTTAGTAGAGGTGAACAGTTCATAAACGAGGCCAGCGAAACATACGATCAACCTGGTAGCACATTGGAGGTTGTACGTCCACGAGCGTCTACTTATACTCGTCCCGAGTCACCTTATGCGCGACCACCTGGCACATCTCACTCTACAACGAAACCGGTAGCCATACAACATTGTCGTAGGCCAGAGGACAAATCCGGCAACTACAGCACTAGCTTTTCAGATACTAATATCACGTACAAAACGTCTCTGGAACACACAGATTATGAGAAAGAGCGCCCAACGGGCGGTACGGCAGTAAGGTTGGGAGCGTCTGCTCCAGAATACAAGCAAGGGCTTCACCCAAAGCTACTGATTAGGGAAGCCCAACGAGGTGCGTATGCGTCGAGCAATGAGGGAGAGGATATATCCCAAGACAAAGATAGGCCGCCTAGCCGGCGGTCGAGCTCTGACTATATTGAAGGTGATGAGAGAGGGTCCAGGTCGGAATACAATGCAGACTCGGATGTGAATCCAAGTGCAAACGGGGATGAACCTATGACACCGCTGCAGATGTTGCTGATATCTGTGGACAGACAGTTGGTGATAGAGGGGCAGATGCTCGTCGAAGCGTCTGACAGCGCCAAGTCCTGTCGCGGATCCAGATCAACGCACAGCAGCTTCAATCAAGAAGTACCGCCTGAAGTACAATCAGCAGTCCGGAATTCAGAAGGAGTGAGCGATCGAGGCCCAATCGGTAAAGTTCCCAAAGTACGAGACAGGCGGACACCCACCGGCGCTCACAGGCACAGACGTGCTCCGTCGAGAAAATTGGCCACTACAGTGCCACACGAGGCACTGTTGCCCATCCAAAGTCAAAGTGAAGGAGAACAGAAGCGCAGTAGTGGGAGTGGCAGTGAAACGGACTCTATGTGATTTAATAGAAGTCCTAGAGAGTTTCGATCACTTACGCCTCGATAAGTAAGTGTTGCGCCTTATCTCGAATTGAACGAATATGTAGGATGCCTCAAACTTAAAGAATAGTTTACAAGTTTTAATGAACTTTGTTGTTGATGATTGAGCTTTATACTACCTCAAAGAATTGCCAAGTGCCAATAACGGTACTTATAATCCAGCAAAATCAACTAACAGATGTCATATAAATGTTGATATCTTGGGAATCTGATGTAACGGCGACTGACAAAACAACACTTCTTAGTCGGCTGCGAAAAAAAAAAGACACCTAAGTAGGCTGAAAAGCTTGACACAGGCGCCATAGAATACCACATAATTTGAAAATTGATATTTCTAATAGTCTGTATACCACGGTCGCTGTATTTTTGTGTAGTTAGGCCAAACGACAATTCAAGAACCAGTCTGAGTTAGGCCAAACGACACCAATCTGATGTTTAGTTTTTCCTAGATTCTGATTTCCAAGATCGCGGTACTTCACCGTATGGCACTGACGAAGACAATGGTCCGAGGGACGCCCCAGAATTGCAATTTATCAAAAATTCTAGTCTGCAGAGTACTGTGAATAATTCACGATGTAGATGTGTAAATCGTCCTATGCTGCTGTAGTCGGGGAAGGCCAAATATATTTTAAGATTGATGCATACCTGTATTTAATCCTATAGGTAGAAGTAAACAGGACTGCAGTGGAGACTCCGCAGCGTATCATATCATGTTGCACGAATTTACAACTGCATATGTTGCACGAATTCAAAACTTTAGAAGTAGACTCCCTGGGCAATGTATTTCTTCATCGTGCCTTTTTTTATCGTACCGAAGCGGTTCAAAACATACATACGGTCATTAACGTTTATACACAGAAAGTGCATAGCGCACCTTCTCACAAACAATGGCAAAACTCAAAAAGTTCAAAACCTGTCTCGAGGTACTCATTTTTCGTTCAATAGGAATTATATTATATAAGTATCCACGTTATAATAAATTCAAGCGTCATTTGAAACTTCCATGGACTAAATAGTCAAACCAGAATATTTCCTTCAATAGCGGATATTCGAACAAAGCTGATACTAATGACGAGCACTTTATCGGTCTTTGACGTATTTTATTTAAACATTGTTCATAGAAAAGTCTGTTACTACAATTCTAGCTATGAATTCATTCAGAACCGCGCTGACGTATCTGTTTAGAAAACTACATAACATACGAGCAAGTCATATACGCACTGTTATCGGAGATGTAGTCCACCACTCAATACTACAAAATACGCAGTCGTATATTCTTCAACTTCAAGCCAGATTCTGCACCGAGTATACTATAAAAGCACAACACACTCCAATTGAGGTCTGAGAGACGGGCGAACAAATAAAAGAACTATCAGTGTGTAATATTAGTGACAACGTCATGGTATTTCAAGCTAAATAGTAACATCACAGCCTGCTGGACATTAAATTTTTTTGAAGGCTATGACTGCATGTAGAAATACAATATGTATTGTAAATACACATAGCCTTCTTGTCGATTTAGAGGGCTATGCCTTATATACAATATGTAAAATATACTATGTATGTTATGAAGCCACAGCCTTCTTCTAAATAGATCAGTAAATATTCACCAGCTAAGGTGGTCTTTGACGTATTTTATTTAAACATTGTTCATAGAAAAGTCTGTTACTACAATTCTAGCTATGAATTCATTCAGAACCGCGCTGACGTATCTGTTTAGAAAACTACATAACATACGAGCAAGTCATATACGCACTGTTATCGGAGATGTAGTCCACCACTCAATACTACAAAATACGCAGTCGTATATTCTTCAACTTCAAGCCAGATTCTGCACCGAGTATACTATAAAAGCACAACACACTCCAATTGAGGTCTGAGAGACGTGCGAACAAATAAAAGAACTATCAGTGTGTAATATTAGTGACAACGTCATGGTATTTCAAGCTAAATAGTAACATCACAGCCTGCTGGACATTAAATTTTTTTGAAGGCTATGACTGCATGTAGAAATACAATATGTATTGTAAATACACATAGCCTTCTTGTCGATTTAGAGGGCTATGCCTTATATACAATATGTAAAATATACTATGTATGTTATTATGAAGCCACAGCCTTCTTCTAAATAGATCAGTAAATATTCACCAGCTAAGGTGCGTACTTATTTTTTGTCTCTATATTTAAAACCGCCACTTTTGTACTCTCTTTCGGAGAGAGAGAGGACTCTGAGGAGCCTCTCTAGTAGTATTTAGTAGTATGTAGGACTCACTCTACTACTAGCTATGGTGCACACAACCAAAAACCGGGGTCTTCCGGTGAAACTTCACAGCATCACCCGCCCCTCTGAGAGAGAGAGAAAGGAAAGACTGAGAGAGTAAATAGAGGGTATACAGAATTTATCCTGAAAATAATTGCTGTGAAAAATGATGAGTCATAGTGTCATAGTAGCTTCACAGTTCACACCTCTGAGCTCTGGCAGTGGCTTGTGTCCAATGACTCAGATTTCGCGTCATCACTATATTTTTTTTTTATAAAAATACAAAACCCTGCCACAATATTACATGGATGGATGTATATTTAGTTATGGGATGTATTGCAAGGAGCGTGGGATTAAATATCTATATAAGTAGCTATCGGATTACTCAACACTAACAATTTAGTGTTAGCAACTGATATACTACTACTATTACTCTTACACTAGTACCGACTACTACTACCAAAAATACTAATACTACTACCACTACTATTATTATTGTTATTACTAATACATTGCAAATAATTGATAGGCCAACTCATTTATATCAAGCATGTATACTGTTAAAGTAGCACTAGACAATGACGTACGCCGTATCCGTGCAAATAGCTGGGCAGACTTAGATGCTCAAGTGAAGGACCGTTTTCAAATAGCCGGTTTTGTCGCGAAGTACACTGACGAAGAGGGTGATATGGTAACCATTTCCAGTGAGAGTGAACTAGAGGACGCCATTACCAATAAGACAGGTGAGACTCTCCGTTTGTTCATCACAAGTGTCACTGATAGAGACGATAGAGAGAAGGCTGCTTGCGAAACCGAGAAGCATATCGATGCTAATAGTTACGTCAGTGTTGATCTGCCTGCGTCTGAAAGCATCGAAAAGAATTCTGGCTACACAAGCCCCGTGCCTCGACCCACCCCACGCATGGCACCTCCATCGCCGAGACCAGCTGACGATGATAAACAAGCGTCAGAATATACTACCAATGCACATCTCAAGCACAACAATACCGAAGCCCAGGCATTTAAACCTCAGCGCGTGCCTGTGCCTGTGCCTGGCCCTGTGCCTGTTCCACCACACAGTATGGCGAACTCAAAAGAGAGTGCTAGTGTTCCTACTGCTGAGAAGGGAAACACACCCGCTCCCACCCCAGGGCCCCAGCCCACACCAACTACAAGTGGCACTCAGCACACAGACCGTGATAGTGCCCGCACATCTGCGAACACCAGCAGAACTGATCGAACAACCAGCAATGATACCATAAATACCACGACTGGTGAGGATCAGCCTAATCTGTACAATCTAGGTGTAGAGTTTATGAACAGCTTAGGCGTCGATTTAAATGCTATGGGTGCAGGGTTTGGCATGAATGGACCCAACACAAACACACAACAGCGACAGGCCGACTTCACAGCCGATGTAAATGGTGCGAATACCACTCAGAATGCGCCGGACTT
>LUCW03000796.1:15000-32500 GCA_001586965.3 Sphaeroforma sirkka | reverse complement strand
TATATATATATGTATAGTATGTGTGTATGTCTGTTACATATCCAATATCCATATATATCTATATATATATATATATATATATATATATATATATATATATATATATATATATATATATATAATATGCATACATACATGCACATATAATATACATATATGCGTATATATATGTATACGCATATATGCATTGTGATGTGATGATGATGATGTGATGTGTGTGTTTATGCATATATGTATGCAAGCATATGTATCCGTATATGCATGTATGTATTATATATCGATATCAATATAAAATACATATATATATATATATTTTTTTCTTTATATATCATTATGTGTATGTATGTATGTATATATATTATATATATATATATATATATATATATATGGCGAGGGGCGTGTGGTGTGCAGTTGACACGAAGCACATTTATATATATATATATATATTTGTATGCATCTGTCGATGTCTATATGTATGCCCTATATATTTTTCTATTTTTGATCTACTTTGGGCGGGAATATGTTTGTGTGTTCTTTTAATATGTTAACATGTGTACGTCTGTACGTGTGAGCCAGATACATGTGTGGAAAAGGAGAAAGTTGGTATGTTATGTTCACTTGTATTTGCGTGTGTGTGCGCGCGCTTGCATATTTTATTGTGCGCGTATGTATGTATCTATGCACATGTATATATATATATGCACATGGGTAGGGAGTATGTGTCTGAGTTTATGAACCTCCATCATACGTATAATTAAATAGGTGGGCGTGTAGCTATATATTTGTGCAAGTCTGACCTCGTATCTATGTTGATTTTGGCGTTCTGGATTAGACGGTGTATTTTAACTATTTAAAATTGATTACGTTAAAATCATTGAATCTTCGTGCTCATAGGACCATATAACGAGTGCTCATATGGCCATATTATATGCATGATCACATTTACTTGAGTTGTCAATGAATCATTCTGATATTCCTAAACATGAAACCACGTTTGATTTAGTCTCGCACTGTGATGGTGACGCTCGAAATGTGTTGCCATACCCATTAGTCTACTATTATATAAATTGAGATTAAGGTAAATACCAGGTGAGTGCGTGCTTACAAACTACTAAATTGATGCGTCCACGGTGCGCATAAGCTCTGTATACTCTCCATTGGCCAGTCTAAGAAGTTCGGTGTGAGTACCAATCTCGACAACGCCGCCGTCGTTCAAAACCACTATCTTGTCCGCGTTTTTGATGGTCGACAATCGGTGTGCGACAATAATCGTCGTCCTCCCCTTACTAGCAGCATTCAAAGCTATCTGCACGGCCCGTTCGGACTCGGTGTCTAATGCCGAAGTAGCCTCGTCGAGTAGAAGGATCTTGGGGTCTCTAACAAGAGCGCGTGCGATGGCTATGCGTTGTTTCTGACCGCCAGACAGCTTACCCCCCCGTTCCCCTACCACGGTGTTGTACCCGTCCGGCTGTTCAGTGATAAAGTCGTGTGCGTTTGCGAGTTGAGCGGCCGCTTGCACACACTCTTCCGTGATGTCCAAACCGAATGCGATGTTCTCTGTGATTGTCAGGTTGAATAGGACCGGCTCTTGACCGACTACACCAATGAGTTTGCGCAGATGGCTCACCGGCATAGAGCGAACATCTCGATTGTCCAAGGTTACTGCACCCTGGTCGGGATCGTAGTTGCGTCCTATCAGTTGGAGCGTGGTAGACTTACCGCAGCCACTACAGCCAACAAGAGCGACCGTTTCCCCATGCGAAATGTGAATTGACAAGTTTTTCAACACAGGGCTGTCAAGCCTGTGTGGGTATGCAAAATGCACATAGTTGAACGCTATGTTTCCGATGACCTTGGAGGTGTCCAGTTTGTCGGTGGGTTCGTCTATGGTACGATTAATGATTGGTGTGTCATCCAGTAGCCTTGTTATAGACTTGGACGCTATTTTAGCTTTGGAGGTATCCGCGATGGTAGGTACTGCTTGCTGAATTAGAATTGCTGTGAAGAGGAGGCCTTGGAAACACACCAGAAGCTCTTGTAGGCTTATCTGGTATATTGAGTATAGATATGATCCGTAAGCAAAGCCGATAGCGTATAATATGAACAAGAGAAAGTCAACAAACCCTGCTGCCAGCCCACTCCAGTGTGCTCGCTTGGTGCTACCCTGAATTGATGCCGTCCAGTCGTGGTCGTATATAGTCGTACACGTCTCTTGTACCCCGAGCATTGTAACAGTTCGCGCGTTTGAAATGAACTCTGTGGCTCGCCCGTCAGCGCGAGCCCGTCCAGCCTTGCCAGCCCGAGCTCCTTGACTTCCAACCTTATAGTTCAGAATGCCGGCCATCACAAAGAATGGAAGTGTGCAGTATAGCACCAAAGCTAATCGCCAGCTTTGTGTGAACGATATAGTGGCGCCTGAAATTATCACACCAACCATGGCGCACAGCGATCCCAGCTGCTTTGTGAACAAGGATTGAACGAGTTGGCAATCCACGGCTAACTTACTGGTCAATACACCTGATGAATTTTCTTCTCGGTCAAAGAACCTGGGATCCTTTCGGATTATGGAGGCGAATACTGTCGTTCGCAATCGGTGAGTTAGTTTTTCACCTGCCCGGTGAAAACAAACATCTTTGATAAACGCCGATGATCCGTGTACGGCAGCAATGACAATAAACATCAAGGAGTAGAAGTCGCCGTCGGTTAATACTTGTTCCTCTCCGGGGCCAGTGAGACTGCTGATCAGCAAGCTGTAGACATAGCCAATGACCGGGTACACCGCACCGTAAACTGCCGAAGAGAATGATCCTAGAATTAGTTCGTTCAATTCAGGCATGGAGAACATCGCAACCCGGAACATTGTCTTGTGCTCATTGATGACAGGTAAACTCAGTTGTAACATGCTATTTTCCTCCTCTAATTTTGTTTTCGTATTCATTTCTACTACAGTTTCGTTTTCCCGTTTATCGTCTGTAGGAATCAAAATATCCTTGCTTTCAATGGTTACCGTATCAGAACTCAGTTCTGCTACCTCCGCTGTCTCCACAGGTGTATTTACAGGTATTTTCGCGGCTTGAGTATGCCAAAGCTTGAAATATAACCCCGATCCAGATTTTGACTCTGAAATCAGCTCATCGTGAGTACCCCGTTCAATGATGGTCCCTCGATCCATCGCTATGATAGTAGTAGCGTTTTGTATGGTGGTTAGTCGATGTGCCACGACAATGGTTGTCCGACTAGAGCAGGCTTTGTCCAAAGCGTCTTGCACTACACGTTCGGATTTGTTGTCTAGTGCGCTAGTTGCCTCATCGAGAAGGAGGATGCGCGGATCCCCAATCAAAGCGCGCGCCAAGGCGATTCGTTGCTTTTGCCCTCCCGATAACATTCCTCCCCGTTCACCTACGATGGTGTCGTATCCTTCTGGCAGATTGGTGATGAACTCGTGAGCATTCGACTCTTTTGCGGCGGCGATTATAGTATCCATGTCCTTCACCGGCCGTCCGAATGAAATGTTGTCCGCCACGCTGATATTGAATAGTATTGGCTCTTGACTCACAATGCCAATCTGATCACGCAGCCAGGCAACGTTTAAATTTTTGATATCGATCCCATCAAGTAGTATTCTGCCCCGTTTTACGTCATACATGCGCTGGATAAGGCTTACACAGCTGGATTTCCCGCTCCCTGAGGAACCGACGAGCGCTACGATGTGAGAATGTTTGGCAGTGAACGAAATATTTTGGAGCGCATCTATTTCTGGTCGGGTGGGATACGAGAAGTCGACCTTTTCAAACTCGATTTCGCCAGTACATGTTTGCGGACGAAGACCCTCCTCGCTGCTTGCATCGATAAATACCTCGCTGTCAATCATGGCAAATAAAGTGCGGGCAGCGAAACATCCATCGTTCCATATCAAAAGGCCTGGATGGACAAAGCTTAAGGCGGTTTTTCCCAACATAACAGCGGCGAACACTGTCACCACAGCACCACCTGTGATCTCCCCGTTGTATACTAGCCGAGACCCATACCACAAGCCAAGTGCAAAAGCAAGGGGTATTAGAGCGAACATCACACCACTGGCGGTTCCCACGATCCAAGCGTAGCGGATGCCTGTAAATAGCACCTGTTTGACGCCTGAATTGTATCGCCCTTCTAGCATAGGCAGTGATTCGGGCATGGTCTGTACTACACGGACTCCAGATATTGTCTCTTCG
Source organism: Sphaeroforma sirkka (assembly GCA_001586965.3). NCBI lineage: Eukaryota > Ichthyosporea > Ichthyophonida > Sphaeroforma > Sphaeroforma sirkka. The sequence goes on along the minus strand of LUCW03000796.1, from coordinate 28,286 downwards.
GCGAATATCGCAGCGTTCTTGTAGGTTTGACTTGTCACTTTCGCCCTTTCAACAGCTGCCTTTTTGGCAAATGTGAGCGAAAGAATCAAAAACGGTAGCGTGCTCATTGTCACCAGCGCCATCTTCCAATTAGTAGCCAGAGCAATAGCGAACGCAGTGATCGCCTGCGAGGTATATCTCAAAATCTCTGAACTCTTGGGACCAAGCGCATCTTGAATCTGGTCGACCATGTTCAACGTCGATGTCAATGATCCCACTAAATTTGTTTCAAAGAAAGCTTGCTCTTTATGAAGTATAGATCGCAGGAAGTTTGTACGAATGACTCGACCTTGCCTTTCACTAGTGATGTGGAACGTGGCGTACTGAACATATGCCGTAAACATAGCCAGTACTCCGAGTGCGACGATGACGATAATGTATTTTGCAATTTCCGACTGTACATTCGATCGTTGATCTGGATTATCTATAAACAGATTGATCATTTCTCCGAACAGAATAGTCCATACTGGTATGATAGCACCGTGACTTACAGATCCGATCGCTCCGAAAAATATAAGGAACCCATCGGCGTTGTTGGTATATCGAAAGATCGCCGGTCGCGTTGGAAATTTGATAAGCTCTGTCCACCTGAAACTCGATTTGTGAGCATGATTAATGTTTACACTATAAATGTCGGCGCCTGGGATGCTCTGCTTACCTTTTATTTCTCTGCTCATACCGGAAAATATTGTTCGTGAGCGGTGTTTGCTTGTTTTTTTGAGCCCACTACTTTCACAATGTTTTATATATATAGCGATCATTGCCATCAAGACACCTAACATACATCCATTATTTTGGATGACCAAATTTCCTAGAGGTGACGATGATTCTGATTCATGTATTAATAAAAGTGGTTATGTATTGTCAATATAAATCGGAAATCCAGCCTTATCCTGCATCGCCAATTGCGTATTGTACAATCATGGTGCCAATTTTTATAGATTGATATGATCTTTTCTAGACTCTGGACTCGGAACTCGGGACTCTAGACGACTGAATTCCAATATTTTTAATATGAGAGCAATGTACTGCCCTTCTGTATTCACTCTTCTCAAGTTCTCAGTCTTCAATCTTCAATAAGGCGGTTCGGAAGTGCTACTTTATTTTAGGGATTATTTTGGGCCCAAAATCATTGTTTCTTTTTCAGCTATGCCAAACTACAGGGGTCCGGGGCGGGGGGGGGACGACAAATTACAATATCGAAATTAAACCCTAGTTTTGCCCTAGTTTGTGGTACATTCTCAGACCCTAAGATTGTTGTAATTTAAAAAAAAATATTGTTTGATATTTTAAAATTTTCAAAGTGTTTGGGAGTTGCCGAATTGGGACTGTATTTAGTATAGGTCTGGACCCTGGAGCCGGTTTTTTTAAAATCGTTTACATCAGATATTTCAGTTCGACATACATGATATAGTGGGCCAATATGTAATAAATTGGGCTACAATGTGCCTATATGTGTAGAAAACTGCACCAAAAATTCAAAAATCCTAAAAAGCCAGGGGAGGGAAAGCCTAAAATAAAGTATTTAAAAATAGCACATCCGAACCGCCTTAGTTATTTGTTTTTAATAAAAAATAAAATAAGCTGTCCACCATCCGATGGACGATCCATCCCTACGGATCTCCGATAAGGGGTAAGTTTGATGTAGGGGTGCTATATATCTCCTAAGAGGTAAGTTTATGAAATACGTTACCGACATTCCATTTAAAATTTTAACTTTTGAGATCTAGCGCATTCAGCATTACTCACATTGGAATATTTTTTTACTATATTGAGACTTCGAGCATTTAAAATAAAATACACTTTTATATATATTGATATTTTAGAAAGCCAAATATGTAAATATGTTATATTTTTATTTCTTTTTCTCTGAAGATATTTTATATTATACAGTCTGAGTCGGTCTGACACATGTCCAAGTCCATAACGCATGCAGAAAGTCATGTTGATAGGCACGATTTTCTAGATTTATACGTATTAAAGAACGGAACTCGTCATACTCTAATGGTCTCTTAGCCTGTGATTCTTTACCCACACATCGTACTTCGGCTCTCTCAATCTCCTTTAAGAGTGCATATTCCATATGATTTCTGGGCACAAAGTATGAGATTGATTTTTATATATACTGCAGTCCAGATTCTCTACGCATTGTGGGACGACCATCGGGTCCAGGGGTTTCTCCACCGTATGCAAGCATCCTGAAGTATCTGCAAAGATCAGCCGGCATGATCTGCACAAGCAGTTCAATATCAATATCTTCTAATTGTGCAAAACTACTCCAATCTATATCAGGCCTCCAATAAGTCAGGAAGTCTCCTATATCCTTTTTGTACTGCTTAACTACTTTAGCCTGAACCATGTCTTAGCTGTTTATCTCAATAGCTGCAAAGCATGTTTGTTTGTTTGTGTGCTGTTCATATTTATTACACTGCAAAAAACGTACGACCGTGCTTGTTTTACTCAAATAACATCCGAAGATGCTAGGCCTTTCATCTAATCGAATGACAATCAAATGACGAATTTAGATGAAATTTGAAGACTGGTCATATAAAGTCATAAATATAGCGTCTTTTCTGCGACGATGTGTGCGACTAGAATGGTGGGAGTAACAGAAAAATACCACAGTATCATGATTAAAAATCAATGGTGTTTGGCCTGGTGTGAGTGTACAAATCTCCGGTGACCAATCAAGTAGACGGGATGGTCATAATGAGTATGCTACACCATGGAAGAGTACTACCTCGGTCGTACGACCGAAACAATGTGACAGTACAGACCGTAGGCGTACAGTACATACTATGTATTTGTTAAATAAAAAATGTAAAAGACGGATGCTCACAACTCCTGGTAAAAGACAGTGTGGTGACTTCCCGACACCGTCGGAGACTAGATTTCTACCTCGACTCGTCCACATATTTTTAAAGCAAATAGATACATGTGTGTTTTATTACAGTCAGATATGTGATACATAAATATATTTATGACTGGGACCTATGAATTCATGATACATGCGGCGAAAACCTATAGTTTGTTTTAGAAGACACGCGTTTGTCGTTTACCACTGTACCAGGCGCCTTTGTACTGAAAATATTTTTTAGAACAAAATTCAGACGCAAATGTTTTTTTTGTTTTTCTTAGTTATTTTTTTGTTTTTAAATGAACAATCTTATATTTTGAATTTTGAAATCAATTTCTTTCAAATTTAAAATAGGTTCCTTTTGGCATATATTACTCGATGTCTTGACAGGCGATTGTCCAAGCTCCAAAGATGTCTAAATCTTTTGCGAGTAAAATTCTGATAAATAGCTTTTGTGTTACTGGTTACACTTCACACTTTACAGGCTTCGTTTTTATTTTGGTTCAATACTGAGTACTGAGAGTCTGAGACTCTGAGACTGAGATACTGAGAGTCTGAGAGTCTTGAGTCTGAGTACATTTAAATATATGCGTAGAGTGAAGAGTCGCAAACTCGCAGCACCACCGTTAAAGGCGTAAGCCAGTAGTGTCACCAAAACAGAATTATACAGTTATTTTTTCAACTGTTATATATTTAAACATACGCAAGTTCGATATAGTTCTGAGGATTCTGTTCCACCGATCTTGTGAAAATCATATAGCAAAACATTTTGTAGAGGCTCTAAATGTAAAGAGAGTGAAACCAGAGAAGACACAGGCAGAAATATGATTTTGTGTCCACCGGACTCCGGATGAATGACATGGCTTTGAAAAAGTTGAAAAAGTTGAACAAAATTGGAGCTGTGAAGATCAACTTATAAAAATGCATACCTCTACAGCGACTTCTACATGTATGTACCCAAAAATACTATACTTGTGTCTGTGCAATCTAAAAGCACGCTAAAGTTTCAATGTTCATCTGTTATGTATTTAAAACGGTCTGCGTTGTACGTAAAGGCATCACAAAATCATCGCAACAACACAATGACTCTCATCAGCTCTCTTCTCCGTTCCCACCATGCCATCAGGCACTCTAGTGAATCTGATGGGACACGCAAATCGAAAACCAATAACGATGATGCTTCCATTACTATCGCACACATCGACCATCTGTTTGATAGTTTTGATGGTGTCGTAGGTAATCACGAGCATGTCGATCCGTCTACAGTAAAACGAACGCCACTTCCGGTCCCTGCAGAAAAAGAGCTGTCGGTTCGCTTCTCGCAATCATCCTTTGATTTCCGTCCAAGCCGCAGTGTCGTAGACTTGCAATCGGTGGACTGGACAGTACATTGGAATACCAAAATGACTGGCATCGATACCGATGCCATCGCGGTCAACGAGTTTCCTTTCGATTTCGATAGTAGCCCCACACGTCTATCTGCACCTCATGCGCAGCGACACTCTGTCACTCTACCCATCCCTCAGAACTTAAGATATTCATTGCATGCACTTTGCGGACAACAAGGGTTGAATCCGTCTAATTTCATTGCGGCCGCATTCGGTCTTCTTATATGCAAACATACGAACACTAAAGATGCCGTTATTGGCGTGCTACCCGAAGCAGGACTGATACCGGTACCACTTCGGTTGCTGCTCGATACGAAGATGGTCGGAACTCCTTCCGTGGAGGCCTTGTCTCTCGTTCAAAAGGTAGAGGCCGAAATGGATTTTATTAACAGACATACCCGTAAATACCGAGATACCGAAGCGGTTCAGAAGGTACTAGATGCGGCGCTTGAAACATCCGAATTGGAGGCCAACTTTTATCGTATTTTAGTCTCCGCAAGCAATCGTTCTGAAGCAGTAAACAGTTTTAAGGATGTAATCGATCTAGCATTGTCCTTCACCGATGGGAACCACACTTCGTTGTCATGGACGTACAACGATGAATTGTTCCTACCCAGTACAATCAATTTCATCCACGATCGCATGATCACTGTACTGAACACTATTTGTAAAGTAGAGGGTTACCAGCCTTTGGATGGAACTGTGGAAACTCTTTTCGATGCCATCAAGATCACATCGGCAGAAGAAGATCGCATTCTGGCCCAATTCTCAAGCGGAAAGCAACGATATGTACCTATGGCAGAAGGATTACACAAACTATTTGAACAGCAAGTCGGTCGAGTAGGTCATAAAGTCGCAGTGTCCGATGAGCAGCGAAAATCCCTCACATACGCAGACCTCAACTCTCAAGCTGACATACTGTCAAAGATGCTATGCGCCCTGCCAATGATGCGGTCAGAATTTGCCGACGAGCGCCGAGTAGCCATCATGGTACCAAGATCACTCACATTGTTCGTCGCTCTGATTGCTATTCTAAAAGCGGGTGCCGCTTACGTGCCTATCGATCCTACCTACTCAGCAGAGCGTATATCATACATTCTGGAAGATTCGGGAGCAGATGTGTTAATAACAGTTGCGAGCACACGATCTCTGATGCCTGTAGAGTTCTGCGGCTCAGAATGCATGTTACCAAATGTAGCAATCGAACCTCTCGAAACTATACCGGAACTGGCTTGCATAACCATGCCAAAATCCACTCCAGACAAACTTTTCTGTGTGCTATACACGTCAGGTACTACTGGTAAGCCCAAAGGTGTCGGGGTGGAGCACCATAACGCCCTGACTTTTATGGCCAACTCTTTGTGGGATCCAATCGGCGAAAACGATGTTTGGGCTCAAATGGCTAACTTCTGCTTCATCGGCTCCATGAATGATATCTGGCTACCATTGGTGAGAGGAGCTTCTACGACCATTGTGCCTCGTGCAGCCATGATGGATGTCCAGGAGTTTACACGTGAGATTCATGAGCGTGGTGTGACTTGCACGTTTATGACTCCAAAGCTTCTCGAACTATTCGCCGATGCCGATCCGGCGGCCTTCGAAGGCCTCAATGTGGTGCAAGTGGCCGGAGAAGCTGTTCGCTTGGATGCTGTTTCTAAACTTGCCGGCAGAGCTAAGCATCTTCAACACCTATATGGTTGCACAGAGCGAACTGGCTGCATCTCCGGGTATGAAATTCCCACCGGAGGGCTACCTGACGCACTTCAAAGAGGCAAACGCATGAGTATCGGAATGCCAATTGAGAATACTAGCATGCATATTCTGGATGCCAACATGATGTCGGTGCCCGTTGGCGTTGTTGGGCAGCTTTACGTAGGTGGGGATCAAATTACCAGAGGGTATCTTAACAGACAAGATTTGACCGAAGCTAAATTCTTCGAATGTCCCAGAGGACGAGGGCGTTTGTATGCTACTGGCGACCTCGCTCGCTGGCTACCTGATGGAAGCGGTGTTGACTTGATCGGCCGTACCGATAGCATGGTTAAAATCCAGGGCTACCGTGTCGAATTAGGTGAAATTGAAGCAGCCATTATGAACACAAAACCCAAGAATGGTCCCGGTATTACTACCAGTTGTGTGATATTGCGAGGCGATATCATAATTGGAGAACAGGTTCTTGTTGCCTATGTGACACCGGCGTCGGTCTGTGTGAAGGACGTGCGCGCGCATCTTATAACTACACTTCCTGCATATATGGTACCAGCTCACCTGATGCTGATCGCTAGCATTCCTCTAAATCACAATGGTAAGGTGGATCGCCGAGCGCTACCCAAACCCAATGGAAACGACGTAATCCACACCCCAATCGCAATCAGAACTTTCACAGAATCTGAGACTGTGGTTGTAAAGAGTTGGAGTGAATTGATCGGCATACCAGTGACAAGCATTGCCAGCCATAGTGTATTTACGGAAGTCGGCGGTAACTCGATGAGAATTGCAAAACTCCTCAGTACATTGCGAAAATACTGTATAGCACTGGAACTGAGTGATTTACTCGAGAATGATACACCTGAAAAAATCGCTAATCGTATGGACGAAATTCTCACGAATAATATCGATTATGTCCAGCTTCCCGAGACAATTCTCAAGTTTAGCGCTGGAGATGGGTCTGGAGCCACCCCAGTATTTCTAATCCACGGGGGTAGTGGTGTGGTAGATTACGGAGCACAGATTGGGCAGTTCGTCAAAAAACATCCTTTTTACGGAATCCAGCTCACTCAAGCTGTAGCGGTGGTATGTAAAGAGGCCGAAGCCAACGGCTACGACGTCTTGCACGCAGTGTCCAGTGCATACGTTGCGTCTGTGCGGGCAGTACAAGCGCACGGTCCGTACTCCTTCGCTGGGAATTCGCTCGGTGCCCTTATCGCCTTCGAGATGGCACGAATACTCGAGGAAGATGGTGAGGTCGTCGAAAGAATTGTCCCCATGGATATGCCCGTGGCTAAGTTTAGCAAGGCTCACTGCTACCGCACCGCCACATCGTACGCTGAGAAGGCTCCCGTGCTTCTGACTGCTGTATGGGGACGCATGTTGTGTGATGACACTGAACGTGTCGATAGACTGTTGGCGGAGATGGATGCCACTTTCTCACAACGCCTGGAGAACAACAAAGATGACTCGGCGAGCGCCGAGGAAATGTTCACCCAGATGGAAGTAACCATGAAATTCCTCTTAGACTTGGGCATAACTCGAGAGGAGTATGACCGAGTAGTGTTTGGACTCACCATCTGCGGACCCTTGTTCCAGGACCTGAGACCTGAGAGGGGGGGTACAGTGAAGGCCGATGTAAGTTTGATCAAATGCGAAGACAATCGACTTATGAATCACACACTGCGTACCTCGGGTCAACAGGACATGCTGCAATTCTATGGATGGGACCAGGTGACTACTGGCACGGTGACCACTAATGTGGTACCGGGTGATCATGTGGATATGGTGTCTGTGGGCATGAAGGAGTGTGCCCAGGTGTTCGATGATTGCTAGATCACTCAATGCACACGCGCAATTTTAGAATTTATTGAATACCAATTTTCTGGCAACTGAGGACTATCTCACAAGGATGTAACTCAGTTATTCAAGAGAAATGCCAGTTATCTATTGTTGTATTCAAAAACTTTGAACAAATACATACATATAAATAAATAAATTTGAAGTAATAAAGTCGCTGTACGTGCGAAAGAAAGGTACAAAGTTTAATTGGGCTGCACAATGGTATTAAACCCCGCCAAATGGTGCTTTGAGAACATAATGGCCATTCTAGTGGTATATGACATCAATTGGCTCTGGAAAAGGGTACCCCGACTCCTAACACACTCCAGTATAGAGATCTGAATAGTTTAGTCCAGGGCACTACACCGATTTGCAGCTCATCAACCAAAGGACAAATCTGTATTTGGATGGTTTTATCAACACATGCCAGCAGCACATAATAAGGTCAGCCAACTGCACGTCTACATGAGATTAAATACCATCCCTGAACCGGTTGCCTGCAAAAATTAACTCACACAAACAACCATGTGATCACTATTAGGCAGGGGCACCTCTGGGCTCCACCAGGATCTCGTTAATTCCCACATGCTGAGGCGCACTCACAGCGAATAACACACTGTTAGCCACATCTTCCGGGTCTAGCCACACATCACGATCATCACTGGGCTGTGCATACTCGTCTCTGGCTTCCTCATCGGTTGTAAGTGTGCTCAGCTCCGTCTTGCAGTCTCCCGGCTGTATGGTGGTCACCTTGATACCTGTTCCTGCTGTTTCCAGACGCAGTCCTTGGCAAAGGGCCTCGACAAAGTGCTTAGACGCACTGTACACACTCAATCCGGGGAACACTTTTCTACCGGCGTCACTGGAGGTGGCAATGATATGCCCCCGCCCTCTTTCCAGCATTCCCGGGAGAACCGCACCGATCGCGTGCAGCAGACCCTTACAGTTAACGTCTACCTCCTTCTCCCACTGATCCTCGCGCATGTTCGACAGCTTGGTATAGTGCATCACACCAGAGTTGTTCACATACACATCCACGCCGCCGCCCATCGCCTCCTCACAGTAGGTGACGTACGCCTTCACCTCGTCTTTCTTGGTGACATCCACCTGGTAGCACACCACCTTACTTCCTGTCCGGGCCGTGATACTCTTCGCCAGGTCTTTTAGCCTGTCGATCCGTCTGCCCCCCAGCCCCACCGTCGCCCCAGCATCGCTGAGCACATTTGCAATCGCCGCTCCAATGCCTGACGACGCACCCATGACGCAGATACGCCTACCGAGCAAAGGCTTACCCGGCGAAGAAGGTAGCTTTATATAGCCAGCCTGCTGCCACGCTTCGATGTACTCGTGTAGCAGTGTTTGGGTGATCTCTGGCAGCACCATGCCGGCCGCGGCGCATTTCTCGACAAAGAGGTCGTTGTTGAACGTGGACAAGCGCTCGAGTTGCGTGATATCGTCTGTGAGTATCATAGCGTTCTTCAGACGGGCGAGTGTCGGGTTAGCGGACGCTGTAAGCTGAGCCTTCCACTGATCGAACGGCTTTGATTCCAAGCAATACGATGCACTATTACGCACGATGTTGAAGCACTCTTTAGCCGTCAGTGAGTTGGCGAAGTTGGTCACGTGATACACCTTGCCCAGGCACGTGTTGTCCATACTCAGCTTCACAATCGCACGCGCTGCTATGTCCACCGGCGTCATCTCCAGCACCCACTCAGAGTCTGTGTCCGTGTCTGCATCCGCATCAGGCGCAGCACCCAACTGAATGCACCCCGTGAGTGTGAGAAAATTGGTATCAGAGGTGTTCCAGGACTTGTTGCCCCCTCGCGACCCGGAATCGCCACCCATATTACCGGGACGGAAGATGACTGTAGGTAAACCACGGTCTGACGCGCGCTGCACCAGCTGCTCCGCCACCCACTTGCTCTGAGAGTAACCGTTGCCATGAGCAACCAACTCATCCGCCCACTTATCGATGGGGTCCGTTTCTTTGACCTCCTTGAGTCCCTCCGGGAACACTCCGTCGGTGGAGACGTAGCCAAATCGCTTCACCTTACCCTGCAGGGCAAAATCAATCATGTTGCGTGTCCCGATCACATTGGCCGACCGCATGCCATCGTACGGGTACACCAGATTCACCAGCGCCGCACAGTGTATGACCATATCAACCCCCGTGCTCAACACAGCGAAGTCATCGTCCTCCAGCCCCAGGTGGAACAAGCTCGAGTCACCCGCAAACGCATGCACACGTGCCTCATACTCGTCCTTCCACAGACCCTTGGCCTGCATGCCTGTGCGCACCCGCTCCTGCACTGCGGCGGCGGTCTCCTTGTCGCTGGTGGTGTTGGTTTGTGTGGCTGGCGCACGAACGATACAGTACACGACGTCGATGTCTGGGTTGAGCAGAAGCTCATGTAGCAAATGCGCACCCAGGTAGCCAGTTGCACCGGTCATCAACACAGCACGAGCACGCACCTAGGGATCATAAATGAGCACGCGCAAGGAGGGGCATGTTAGTCTTAGTAGAGGTATATGGGGAGCACATATTCGCCTTAATATATATATATATATATATATATATATATATATATATATATATATATATATATATATATATATATATATATATACATATATACATACATACATACATATATATATATATATATATATATATATATATATATATATATATATATATATATATATGCATATATACATACATGTACACATATATACATACATACATACATACATACGCATATATAATATATATGTATATATATATATATATATATATATATATACTCGCTACACGTATCATACACATACTCTCACATACGTGTATAGCCAGAGACAGACCTACACACCCACCCACCCCTTATTATAGCGCACCCATTGTAACTAACAAGTTTGATTCATACACCTGTGTGAAGTGAGTCGACCGCCAGAAAGCACGCATTGAGATGTCATTGATGTCGCGTGACGCATCGTGCATATCCACCTCTCGCTCCAGATTCAACTGGGGCATCAGATCGCTGGTGGGGTCTGCAGCCGCGGTGGGGTCTAGTACCACGACAGGTATATTGTTGCACGTTTGTAGATGCTCAGCTAACTTGCTGATAGAGGAGTGTGTGAACAGATCCACCACCTGCATGTCAGTCCACTCCGCGCCCTGTGTCATGTGTGTCGAAGAAGAAACGTTACTGACTCAGGTGATGTGTGCACACGGAACAGCATGACATGACATGACATGACATGACATGACATGACATGACATGTACAGGGGTGCAATGAGTAGCATGCGAGCTGCGGCTGAGTGGGGTGCACCGAGTACAACACAACGTAGCGTAATCAGGACATGTATGGGTCCAGTGATGAACACGCAGCTTTGCAACTTCGCTCGGGGGAATCTTGCTGGCATGCTTCGGCATTGGTTGCGTTGATGTGATAAAGCAAGCGCGATAACTTAAAATCCTAACACCATGTAGACCCACTATTCCGTTTTGCGGAGGGTTGTTGCCCGAGATTGTCTTGCGGGATACAACAGGGTTTGCCATGTCACAGATGATGATGATGAAGTACAACCAGAACACACACACATAACACATCCTTTTTAGCCTCAGCTCACCCCCACCTGAGCCAACGTAGAATAGCCAGAATACACACACATGAAACGTCCCTTCTAGCCTCTGCTCACCCCCACCTGAGCCAACGTAGTACAACCAGAATACACACACATGAAACGTCCCTTAACCAGAATACAAACACATTAAACGTCCCTTCTAGTATTTGCTCACCCCTACCTGAGCCAACGTAGTCGGCCGTGTACGTGCCTTAGCATCACTCAGTCCAACGTGCACGTGAACAGCTCTAATGACTAAACAACGAGACCAGCCCTACATCCATCTGCACCACCTCGATACCCTACACATCCACAGCAAACACACCCCTCTACAACAAAACACCCCATATACAAGTACGTGGAAACCCACAACTCATATACAAGTACGTGGAAACCCACAACTCATATACAAGTACGTATAAGCCTACACACAACTCATATACAAGTACGTGTACGCCCGTGCATGGCGGTGGCACCCACCCACCTGTGCAGCGTAGTCGGCCTTGCACTTGTCGTTGATGGCTCGGCACAGTGTGGGTGCAATCAGCGAATGCCCACCGATGTCAAAGAACGAATCAAACACCACATCAATCTGGTGCATCTTCATCACCTCACACCACACCCCTAGTAGTCTTAGCTCAAGGTCAGTGCGAGGAGTGGTCACCCCAACCATCTCGTTAGCCGATACGCGGCGGCTCTTGCTCCCGGCAGTGGCTGGGTAGACAAACGCACCCGACTGTACATCCACTACGGGTAGGGCTTTCTTGTTGAGCTTGCCTGGGGTGTGAGGTGGTTGAGTGTGTGACCTTTAAGTAGGAGATGAGCGTAAGGTGGTGGCTGTATGACTGGTTTGAGTGTTCTTGTTTGAAGTATGTGTTTGTAACACTGGCTAATTGGTCGAGGATTGTGCGAGGAGAGGCCAGAGATGCGTCTGATTAGAGAGTGAATACAATATGAGAGGCTTTAACACGAACAGAGCAATATTCCAAGATGCAAACATGTGTAACTTACGATAACGGTATGGTCATTCAACTACACGTGAATAAACACACACACACGCCACAAGAAAGTGCACATATATACACGCACACAGAAAGTGTAAATACACACACACACAAAGTGTACATATATACACACACATAAAGAAAGTGTACATATACACACATACACGCAAAGAAAGTGTACACATATACACACACACACACAGAGAGAGAGAGAGAGACAGAGAAATTGTACATACACACACACACACACAAGAGAGAGAGAGAGAAAGAGAGAGCACATACCCGAGACCTCATTCGTCGGTAGCTCTACCATGTCTAGCATGTAGGCAGGGATCATAAAGTGTGGCAGCTTGGTCTTAAGTTCTAATCGCACCCGCCTGCAGGTAGCCTCCGGTCTGTTTGCGTTAAGCACAATGTACGCGACCACAAACTTGTCGTCACCCTCCTCTCCTTGGACTGTACACACACAAGTGGACACAAGGTGGCTCATGTCCATGATAGCTGCTTCAATAGCACGTAGTTCCACCGAATAGCCGCGGATCTGAGTGTGAGGCGAGTGTGAGTGTCTTATGTTACGATAACTGTGGGTGGCTGTTTGGTTTAGACAGTGTGGGTATCGGATAGGTGCAGAAAGGCAGAGAGGTGTCTTTTTGAGTTTAGCGGATTTAAGCTTCTTGAAGTACATACACACATGTCATAAAGTACATACACACATATAGAATATAGGTTCAACACAAAGAAAAAAATACGGACCACTCAGTGCACACGGCCAATAAAAGGCCCCGTGATCCTCACCATAGCCCCAAAGTACCTGCAGGACGATA
>LUCW03000796.1:0-10000 GCA_001586965.3 Sphaeroforma sirkka | reverse complement strand
ACTGTTGTACTACATGTAGCCTTATGTAGTTATATAGGGTGCATATATCAGGTTATTACATACCCTACAATAATATTCAATACTTGTCGCCGTCCATTTGATAGAAATAGGTGTTATAATAGACCAAAAGTGCAGAAATGCAAACCTTCATGAAAAGAATAAATAAGCGTTTCCGCTCAACTGTTGTACTACATGTAGCCTTATGTAGTTATATAGGGTGCATATATCAGGTTATTACATACCTTACAATAATATTCAATACTTGTCGCCGTCCATTTGATAGAAATAGGTGTTATAATAGACCAAAAGTGCAGAAATGCAAACCTTCATGAAAAGAATAAATAAGCGTTTCTGCTCAACTGTTGTACTACATGTAGCCTTATGTAGTTATATAGGGTGCATATATCAGGTTATTACATACCCTACAATAATATTCAATACTTGTCGCCGTCCATTTGATAGAAATAGGTGTTATAATAGACCAAAAGTGCAGAAATGCAAACCTTCATGAAAAGAATAAGTATGCGTTTCCGTTAAACTTCTATTCAGTATAGTATTTTAATTAAAAACGTAAATAATGAGGTTAGTTTCAACAAGTGGCTTGGAGTAAGGAGTCATATGTCTCCGCCAACATTGGCTCTCCAGGAGTAAACCCAGTTGAAAATAAAATATATATCGAGCCTGTCTTACTGTCTCTCGCTCTACAGACTACTCATAACTTTTTTTACACAAATTGTGTTTTGTTTTACTTGTGTTTTTATAATACTGCAACTAGAGGCTATAAAAAAGGCTAATATATGTAACATAAAGCAATGGGTCACAAAAAAAAAGTTATTCATTCAAAACGTGAATGTCAATGTGCATTTTTTTTTTCGGTGTCCACTTTGTTTTATTTTTATTTTTATAAATATACAAAAAAAATCAAATCTGCACACAATACAAGAATAATATTTAAATAAATAAAAGTATAGAACGGACATAAACCGTTTTTTTTTTTTTTGAATTTCGAATGTATTCGACGTAAATAATTTTTTAACAATAACGTGTGAGCCCGACAGGGCTTTCAGCCTCCAGGCCCAGGGAGAGGTATTTATGTAAATATATTTGTAAATATGTGCATGTGAATTGGCGTGTCAGTGTGTATGGGTATGTGCCCTGCGTATGAGGATGCACATGTGCACTTGTCTGTAGATAGTAATGTAAATATTTGTGTGAGTGTGAATGAATAGATGCGTATAGATAGGTGAATTGATATTTGTAAGTGTATGGGTGTACCAATACACACAAAAAATATGGTCAAAACACAGCCTTCTACAAATAATGAACAACAACAACTATAGGTACTATGCTGCAGAAGTCTTCTGATATATGCTTTCATTTGTCGCAACAAAAGCAGCGCGAAAGTAGAGCAAGAGCGTAACTGACCACTCTATTTAAAAATGGTTAACAGACGAATACGGGGGTCTCCCATAGGTGCTACTATCTTCCCCGATACTGGCACACAGCTGACAACAGTTGCAGATAATAGACCAGATATACATCACGTTAGACGGGAGTTGAGAGAATATAGAGAATATTCATCTCTGAATTTACTCAGCCAATAAATTAATTAAATTGCTGCAGTATACGATATATTTGGTTACAAGTGTATAGAGTATTGATTTTCATAATAAGTACACACGGAAGATATTATTGTATGTATTTTATTAAATGAACAATCAATTCGAAACAAGTCCACACAACCCTTGTAGCGAGCTTCATTACATTTGTCTCAGTCTACATTCGCAATCCCCACCTGAAAGCATCCTGATTTTTCTGCTATTTTAAAATCTCCAATATTGAGGAAAACTATATCTATATCTATATATATATATATATTAATGCATATATATATACATACACACATATTTACATATATTCATATAGATATATATATATACATATAATATATATGTATATAAACATATATTATAATATATATATAATTATGTATGCATAATATGTATAATTATGTATATATAATATGATATACATATATATGTATATGTATATACATACATATGCAGATTATTGTATATTGGGAAAAACATAATGTGTGTAATGTATTTGTAATGTATGCAAAAAAATTGTATATGTTGTCATACGTATGTTTGCATTGTTACATATATTATATATAAAAAACATAAGCAGTGGCGTATATGGCGTATGTATATTAGTATATAATATGTATGATATGGTATATGCGCCATTATTAATATGTATTAATATATTATTATATGTGCCGTATATATTACTATCATATATGTATTATATATATTATGTATTATTATGTATTATTAATACATACATACATATGTGTGTATGTATACATACATACATGTACATGCTATACATGTCACATGCATGTTTATAATATATATGTAATATGTATATGTAATGTTGTGACATACTACGTGTTTCATTTTCATGCGTTCCATATACAAACATATGTTTATTTTATATATTAAATGTACATAAAAAAAACATGCTCATACATATAAAGATCGTCAAGGATGATAAACATATGGATATAGATTAATATGTATGTATATTATGTTTATTATGTTACAACCATGCTATGCCTGCATAATATGTGTGGACGCACATTGTGTTGCAAGTGCGCATTGGTGTTTGTGTGTGTGTGATGTGTATGTATGTACATATGCATGTATGTGCGTATTGCTATGTGTTTTGATAACATAGCATAACGCATATATGCACATATATATTTGCACACATTTGTTTTATATATTACATGTTTATATAATAAATATTATTATCAATATGGGTGTATATATGTTTAAATATTAATATGTATTTGCAGTTATTATATGCATATAATATGTATGGCTATACATAGCATATGTATGCATATATGTTCATCATATACATATATGTAACATTATATACATATCATTGTTATGTATATACATTTCTGTATACATGTATGTATGTATAATAACATTATAACTCATATATGTATATTATCATAATATTGTATATTATTATATATATTCCATATATATATATTTTTCTGTAATACATAATAATATAATAATATTATTATATCCCATGTATATATGTACATGTACGTATTATACCAATGATAAATAACATATGCAAGATGTCCATGACGTGTTGATGGCGTAGTGGCAATATGACGTATGTGCATGGATGTCATATGTATATATAATAATAATATGTATGTGCATGCAAAAACATATATGTATTCTGCATGTTTTCTGTAATAGCCATGCATATGTATTATACATAATATATTGGTCCATAATATAACAATGATTATATAATATATGTATATGCATAAATGCAAACGCACATATATGTATATTATTATATATTATATTATATATATGTATCTATATGCCATAAGTATAATATAAGATTATATGTATTTATGTATAATATGTTCCATTCATTCCATCGTTCGTCATACGCATACAGTATATGTATTGGTTGTTGTAAGCATATAACCATATATTGTATGTATATACATATATTATATAATAATATAATAATATAGTGTATATTACAATAACATACATATATTCATGTATGCATATGTATGTATGTAATGTATACAGAATGTATACAGATTGATGGTCAGAATGTATATGTGTGATATATGCACATAATAATATACAAATAACATAAAACAATATTACATGTGTGCGTTTTCATGCAAGTGCTGTAATGCATGATTACATATATTATATGTAACATATATATGCATGTTGTGTATTGGATTTGGATATACAGACGTGCGTTATATCGACATCGATTACCGATGGGTGATGATGATCATCATCACACACCGTCACACACATTACATATGTATTATAATAATATACAATGTTGATGTTGCATGTGCTTTGTATATTACATATGTATGTATATTTTATTTCCATGAACACATACATATAATCATATTACATATTATATACATGCATATATTTGAATACACACACAATACAATGTATATGGTTGTATATATATAAATATTACATATAAATATATAAACATATATACATACACACATGTATATTATATGCATATGGGTGGAGCAGGTATGCAATGCTTGACGTGTGTATGTATATAGATGAGATATGGTTACACACGCGCATACACACACACATCATCATGTAGCATATGCTATGTATGTATTATTACATATATATTATTATTTATTATTATGTCCATATTGGTATGCTATGTTTTTGTTTGTGTATACGTATATTATTTGTATTACGTGATATGTATATGCATATGTGTATTCTTGTATTTAAACATATGTTATGTATGTTTTGAGGTGTATATAATACAATATGTATTACATATATAATGGCTGCATATGTAATATATGTAATAATATATTATTATAATAATACATGTTACATATATATATGTAATATTGTATATTATATATATATATACTCATAATATCCATACATATGTATATATCCATTTTGATGATGCAATTTATGCATGTGCAGGCACACGGACACACATATGTATAATACGCTGTAATAATGTGTTGTAATGCGTGGCGTGCATGTTTGTCATTTGTCAGGCTCATTAATTATCTATGCATGTAATCATGGCATATAGATTATGCTAACAGATAAGATTATACATTATGTATATGTATATGTATGTATTATATATTATATATATATGTACGTATACATGCACATAACATATGTTGTGTGTGTTTGTATGTGTTTCATGCCTATGCATATGCATATGCATATTTATATACATGCATGTGATGAGTGCATTGTGCAAACACATATTATTATTATATAAAACATGAACATATATATCCAAGCTATTACATAAACAAAAAAAATAGATTATATGCATTATATATGCATATATATGCATGTACATGCTCATATTATTACATATTATATATTACATAAACAAATGTACACATTTGTTACGCAATGTAATGCAGTTTCAGAGGACACGTACATTTGTTTATGTCATATTATTATCCATATATGCGTGCATGCATGAACGTGATGATGATGTTTTGATTATTAATATAATATTATATGTATTATATAATTATATATATTATAATATATATGTATTATAATATATAATTATATATGTTATTAAGTATAAAAAACATAGAAAATACATAAAAACATATATATTACAAATAAATAATATTATATGCATGCATATGCACATTGCATGTATTATTATATATATGTATACATGCTGTAATACATATATATTATTATTAAATGTTATAATATGTATAAAACATATATATATACATGAATAATGCAATATTATATAAAATATGTATGCTATTAATACATAATATTATTATTATTATGTATGTATGAAATATAAACATACATATGTATACGAACATACGCACATATGTTGTGCGTGCGCATCCGTGCGTACGTATGTATTATATGGATATGTAAACGTCTCACACATCACCACCACATCAATATTATTATTATGTATTACATATTATTATGATGTATGCATACGTATTATATGCATGTATGTAATGTATGCATGTGGATAACATATATATGGGTCCGAAATATATATATACATAATATTAATATATAAACAATAATAATACATATTATTATTATTATTATATTATGAATAATGCTTCATAAAGATTATACAGATTATTATCCATCTCAAATCTGTAAAACTCCATATGTTATGTATTGTTTGTGCGTTTTGTGCGTCTGTGTTCATGTAAGTCCGCATATACATAAACATGTATGCATACGTCCATATTATTATGTGTTCTTCTGAACATATTATGCATGTAATATATGTATGTAATATGGTTATTATGATATTATTATAATTGATATTGATATTATTACATATTATTATGTATTATATATATGTATATTATTATTAATATATATATATGTTATTAATAATAACAATATTATACATATATATGTTATTATATATATTAATATATGTATATATAATATATATTATATACATATATATATATATATATATATTATATATATATACTATATATGCCATATATATATATATAATATATATATTATATATATATATATTACATATATATATATATATATATATATATATATAATATATATATATATGTATATTATATATATATATATATATATACATACATAAATTATATATAAATACAAAATATTATATATATATATATATATATATATATATATATATATATATATATATATATATATTATATATATATACATATGTATACGCATAGCATATATACAATTATGTAAATATATATATAGTCATATATACAAGATACATTCTATATATATATAGAGTTTTGTTAAACCTATTCAGCGTCCTTTTTTTAAAAATCCCATAAACCCAGTCAGATCAAAACAATTCAGCTATTCCTCGGTATTCCTCGCTGAATTGGTGCTGGTGTCGACCTAAACAATGTTTCATCTTTGTATGTTCTCCAAACGGAGCTATACTATAAGGAACCGATTTTGGGGGCGAATTTACTTGGAATGTTGTGGTCGTCCCGAATTCTGCATGGTCGGTCAAGAAGGTGTTCTAACCATTCTTAGCTGAAGTACCCGGTGCTCTCTGATCAATACTATGTGACACTAATTCGTTCTATATTTTATTGAAATTCACTACGCCCTAAGGCAATAACGCTTCTCCCTGATGGGTGTTTATATTAATAAATAGAAAGGGTCAACCTTCTCTTTTTGAACTTCTCGACCTTGCTACAGCACTTTAGGTATCCTTAGGTCTTGTGACCCTACTCCTATTTACAATTTGGGATGAAAGTATCGCAGATTTCCCAGAATTTCCCAAATCACTATTAAATCAGCCTCTCAGGCGCTCGGCTCTCGGGACTCCAGTTCTCAACAACCCCAGCATCAACTTCCTAATAATTGAACGGAAATGAGTATTTAATATTTATCCAACCATAGCCTTCTGAAAATTAAACAATCCAACCGGATAATATTTTTTTTTATCGGAAAAGGCTGTTGGAGGCTGGAAGTCGGGAGCTATATTTTTTTAAATTGGTTTTTTTTTTAGGAATTGAGGTCACTGTCAGAGTGACTTCAACTCTTTTTGTGGTTATTTTTTTAAAATATCAAAAGACTGAAGTTTCGTTCGGTATCGAAATAAAAAAGTATGCCATATAAACATGGCCTTCTAAAATAAAACACATAAATAAAATCAAAAACATAAAATCAAAAACAAGTTGAACAGGACGTCTATTCAGATTTTCGGACATATGAACGAATATATATTTTGGACAAATTTCCTGACAAAGCCTTAAAAATTACTGAACAAATGGTCTCTCTACTAGGACTTTTGCTATAGTAGGACAATTTGATTTAGGACGCATGTATGAACAAATGGGCGACAATGCTGGACAATGATGAAGTATAGCCTCTATATTTAGGTTGGACCCTTGGACAATAAACATACTGTAGCCTGTTTTTTTATTGGGCTGTTTTTTGGACACGATTTTGTTTAATTATCAGAAGGCTATGCAATTCTTCCTTTTTTAATAATTTTGTTTTGAATAGAACAAAGTTCAGTATGTTTTTTTTATTTTAAATTAGTATATTTAAAGAAATAAAACAAATAGACATCAATGACATCATAAATTTATACTATCATCATAGTTGTTTTTTTTAAGAAAAGAGCCAAACGTTAGACACGAATAGTGTCAACTGTAAAACCATGGGCGAATCCGAAGCAATAGCTAAGGCAGAGGACGCCTATATTCATGTGTCTAACTGCTAACATATGTCAAGCCCTTAAGACCGACAAGGACCTTACAAAATGGGTTGTATCCGCGCTACAATATCCAACATTTAAGTCGAGCGCTTTCAGCCGACAGATAACAAACAAACCGGCAGAAAACAAACACATCTCAAAAAATCACGCTAATTACATTTTAAAATACACCTATATTTAAGCAAATTAAACTCGAAAAAGTACGAGTATGAGACTGGTAGAAGCTGGGCCTGAGGTGGTTAATAGTTTTATTGTTACCAGTACCGTATAAAGACATCCGTTTTTTGTTTAAAAAAAACATTAAAAATAAACATTGTAAAAACAGCAATAAATATACTGCACATATTTACAATGCTTGTTGTTGGAATGCTAAATCTGATATTTGCCTTCTGTTTTTTTATATAATTTGTTTTTATAAATATGGCTGGTGAATTGAGGACTTATTTTAAAATATTTCGGGCTGCTGCATTGGGCCCTTGGGGCCTGTGCCCTGTGGGGCTGTGGGTCTGAGCCGTGAGCGGTGAAACTCTGAAGTCTGAATCTGAGGTTCTGAGCCCTGAGACTCTGTATGGTATTGTATTTTATTTATATAAAAAATACAAAACAATACATATTTTTAGTCAGTGTGAAAATATGCAAACTTGGACAATTTGACATGGACATGAATGATGAATCTCTTGAGTCAACTGAGTGAACTGACTCAACTCAGAGTGACTGTTTGGTCTCTCTTATTTTCTATTTTATACTTCTTCACTCCCATATCTCAGTAATACAGACTCGAGAGAGAGGGTCATGAACTTGGTGCATATAATACTTTCACATATTTATGTGCTGGTGCTATATTTATAGAGAAGTGACAACTTTATTTATTGAGAAGTGACGGTTTACCTTTCTGCGGTATTTACCTTGTTGGCGCCACTTATATTTAAGTGATAAAGTACTACTACATTTTAGATGCATAATTCGACGAGGGAGGTGGAACCCTCGAGTTCAACGAAGGGAAGCACACGCGAAATCAAAAAAAGTATGACACTTTCATCACCTGCAAGTCTAAAGAAACAGGCGTCGGTGCCGAGTCAGGTCGTTGTTGAGAAAGTTTTAGCAACCCGAATAAGCTCCGCAAGATTAGAGCCGCCGTCTTCTAAGGCACAATCCGAAATTGAATTGATCAGATCATCATGGCGAACACTTCTGGCTGGAGACGGTACAGCCGCACAGATGCCTCTGCTGAGGTTTGTTGAGCAGTTTTATAAACGTCTATTTCGACTTTTTCCAGACTCGCGAGGCGTATTTAAAACACGAGATACCCAAAGTAAGTCGCTAAGCTTGCTGTTGAGTATTATAGTTAACGTTGCCGATGAACCGGAGCTCGAGATGAACGCAAAGAAGAAAAAGTTAGAAATGATGTACAAAGAGTACGGAATGAACTCACTTTTGGCTGTTATTGCCGGTCGTGTACTCATACAAAGTTTGCAGGCGGTTTTAGAAGCATCGAAAAAATTTCAAGCGAGCGTTAAGGACGCATGGATAAAATGTTATACGAGTATCGCTGATCAGCTTCTCCTCAGAGACACGGACACCATTTCACAAAAGAAAATGATAGAACTAATCGATCAGTTAGATGTGGGCGATCAGGAGTGGATGATGAACGTATCACGTGACGAAGAACTGAAACCCGTCACGAAGGGCAAGAACTGGCGTTACAAACTTGTAGCATTAAATAAGCGCATGGTGAGTGCCCCTAGTATCGGTAAGAAGCTGAAACATACCCTCACATCTACGTCGGATCTCGAAGGGGGCTTGTCTGCAACTTCAATTGAAATATCTGTAACTTCAGTTGAAATCTCAGGATCAGACGACGAAGCTTTACGGACTCGCGCCAAAATGAGTGACAGTAAACTCAGGCGGATGTCCACACAGTCTTTGGATGGCGACTACCACTCGAAATTTACCTCAGGTACTGAGAATGATAATAATATTCGACAGGTGACACGCTCTTATAGTAGCCTAAAAAGTGGGAAGGACAGCACAGTCACTCCCAGGAGGGGTCGCAGTAGTAACAGTCAACTAAGGAAACCGACATTTCGTGGAGGCATAAGCAGTGCGAGCGATGGTACCCTGTGTTTGGGCATTGCGGAACTCAAAGAATAGA
>LUCW03000795.1:20000-41747 GCA_001586965.3 Sphaeroforma sirkka | reverse complement strand
GAAATGTTGTTTTGAATACTTAGTATGCATATAGCTCGTAAATAGTAAAATATAATTTGCATAATTCAGAAGGCTATGTATGATAGTTTTCATAATGTACTGTACTTTTTTTTTTTGTATTTTTAGTAGAAAATATATCTAGTATTTCCAAGATATACGGGGTCCACAAATCATATAAAATCATATTACAACAGTGTCAGTGTTACACTGTTATCACATTTCACAGGTCATACGAATGCTATTGGACGCGTGGCATATATCTTTGCAGTTGACAATCCAGTATCCAGTAATCTTTTTCTCTTAAGTATAGAAATTTTATAGACGAGGGCCATAAGGCATAAGCCATAAGGCCACTCACTCTGTGTGTAGAAAGTAAATAGGATTAGTGAACTATTTAGAGAGAGTCACGGACTCTCGTGGTTTGACCAAACCATTATTTTTGTTGTTTTCTTTGAAATAATCAATGGACAATCATACATAGACTTCAGAAGGCTATGGAAAAACATATATATTTATTGAAATAAAATAAATAGTGATAAATAACAACTGAAGTTTAATCAGTAAAACAGTAAACTCTATATTCAAAATAAAGTCTTCATGACCATCTCTCCGACTCTCCCTCCACTCGCTATATATATATATATATATATATATATATATATATATATATATATATATATATATATATATATATATATATATATATATATATATATATATATATATTTTTTTTTTTTTAATACAAAATGTCATACATAGACGGTCTAAATAGGTAAATATATTTTTAAAGCGTAGACTAGTCACTAGACTCTACTCTAGAGAGAGAGAACGAAAAGTGAAAATATGAGGGAGAACGGACGAGTTTTCAATTTTCACTGTTTCCAGGGGTGTACTAATTTTATTTTTTAGAGTTGATGGTTCCGATTCGGCGATTCCGGATTCGAGATTCAAACAAGAAGTCTCAGATCACAACTCTAAGACTAGAGTCATGGTGATGGAATCATTCAATTCGGCAATTCTAGATTCCAAAAACTCTAGACAAATTTGTTTCTAAAAAATAAGGTGTCTACTCTTATGTTGTCCAATCAAGTTCCTTAATGAATTTACATACTTTAAATTGCCCAATGCGAATGTTGTATAACTTTACCCATTTTTGTAGGAATTAGCTAAAATATATTAATTTACACATGATGTAAATACAGTATACACAGAGTTGACACCTGACAGCCACAGGGAACCTGTATTCTGGAGTCTGGTCGAGTGGTCGCTACCTTAGTTGACTGTAGGGTGGTCCGTTTTACTAAAGTCAAATTGTCCGTGCGGTGTTCACGGTCGAGAGTCTACAGCGGGGAATCGCGTCGGAAGAGTTGCACAGTCAAAATTGCACCCAATGGTGTGCCGGTATGTTTCAGTGACAAGTCGACATAAGGATACGAACACCATGCAGTCGAACTACATAAATATCAGAGTATATAGACGAACTCCATCGCTCTTAAATCGTCATTCATACTTCTATTGATTCTACCTTTGTCTGGCTGTAGTTAGTGGTTGTACAATAAGACAGAATAATTGAGTTAGAGTAGTGGTTAAGGTTTTGAACTCATATAACGTGTCTATTATAGTCAGCTGAGTCCACTATCTCACACGAGCTTACAAAGTAAAGTGCAATTGATAAGTTTATTTGTACATCTGCGGAAGCAAAGCATTGATGTAAGTAGGAGAACGGTTTAAGAGACGCTGGGAAGGACAGTCATATATACATACATGTATATTTACGGCTCGCCTTAGGAAGAAGTCACAAAACGCCACAATTTTTCGCAATCGCAAAAACAAAGTCTGCCGAATTGAAACAGAAACCTAAGTATCTGACACAACGTACAATCGTATATCCAACATGAGTTTACCTAGACACTGCTCATCAGATCGTCTGATGAGTTTGGAGTCATTCAGTCAATCTTTCGATGGGAAAGCAGATGACAGTAGCAGTCATGACTCCGCATTCAGCTCAAACACATCCTCTGCGAGCAATTCTCCTAGACAATCACCAGTCACAAAATTGGGTCGACGTCTGTCACGATCACTCATGACAACAAGCGTAACCACGACATCACGTTCTCTACGCGTATCGCTTGTAGCTGCTATATGCATTTTCGGCTGCTTCGCTGTACTGTGTACTGCCATTGCATACAGTATGCCCAGCCATAATGACAATCCCAGACTGAAACTTTCATTGTGGAACCCTATGGAGCCCACAGACACTAAAGATTGTCAGATAAATATAGCCATACCCAGCGTAACCAATGACAATCAACACCAAGCCGCAACGTTCACAACACTTGGACGAGAAGAAAAAAAGTTGATTGCTAGTCACTTAGATAGCTTGGTGCACGCTTACCAAGAAGAATACGTTGAGCACATGGCTACCTATGAGTATGCCACTGTACCTGAAAACAAAGTACAGGATATTGATGCAGGTCTATATGTTGGTACAGTGATTGACGATCACGTTGGAAAGTGCCCCAATCACCAACCTGGATTAGTCAAGGCGCGTAATACCACTGGCAATAAAGCCCGATATTGCTTTGGGGGCAGTAGCCTACCGGGCGAGCGTGTGTGTGACGCTGGCATACCAGACTTCGCATCCCCAGCAGAAGTTCACGGCGATGACAAGTACTCTACGGTGCAATTGTACGAGAAGACATTCGCATACCATGCAAATTACTACATGTCCACGTTCTCACGTGAGTTGCTCGATGGTGTGAGTGAAATGAGCGACCGAGATGCCATTACCATATCCACACAGGGCACATGGAATCGCATTGAAAACGTTGTCTCTCTAAGTAAGCGGTGGAAGGGCCCAATCTCATTCGCATTGCTGCTTGATGGCAGGGAACAGCTGGCGGAGCTGGAGGCGCTAGTGGCCTCCAATGAGCATATTGCGAAGCATGTAGATTTCCACGTAGTCTGGAGAATGGACCACCACCACACAGATACAGATGCATTCTACCCAATCAATCTGCTCCGCAACATGGCTTTGCATCCAGTTATTACTTCGCACGTGTTCATCATCGATGTCGATAACATTCCCAATGCACCTCACGACCGCTATCTGGAATGGATTGAGAGCGCCGAAGAGTCGACACAACTTAAGGATGTAGACAGTAAGAGTGTGTGTCCGGGTCTGCATGCATTTGTCCCACCCGCTGTGGAAATGAATGCCGAGGCGCTAGCGGCTATGTACTCTGAGAATGAGTCTGACGATACTATCACCAAGTCTCAGGTGGTTGATGGTTTCTTCGACGGGCGCGTATCACCCATGCACCTGTACTTCAGTCCCGCGTACATCCCCACCAATCACTACACGTGGGCAGAGTCGACCGAGGTAGATCTACTACCATACTTGACACGATTCGAACCGTACTACGTTGCTCGCATGCCTATCCCAGTGTTCAACGATACCTTCGTGAATCGAGGCGGCAATTTTGCTCAGCA
This sequence comes from Sphaeroforma sirkka, assembly GCA_001586965.3. Lineage (NCBI taxonomy): Eukaryota > Ichthyosporea > Ichthyophonida > Sphaeroforma > Sphaeroforma sirkka. The sequence continues at coordinate 38,255 of LUCW03000795.1, read as the reverse complement.
GATGTATGAGATGGCGGCTGGTGGCTACTCGCTACATCGTCTGCCCGAGGCCTTCATTGTTGACATCCCACATACCAAGGAGACAGCTGTTGATAACACAGAGCCAAACGCACCGGACACATCAGATGCAACGGAGGCAACCGTAGAGGTGGAGGTGGAGGTAGAGCCATCGGCGAATGAGGTTGTATTGGCAAAGCAAGTTTTGGGAGGCGAAGGGTTGAATGGCAACACGGCACAGTCCACCATTGAAGAACACAAGTATGCAAGTGTTACTGACACGCAGAATACTGTGGAGAAGGAAAATCCCCAGAAATCAAATGCAGACGAAGAAACCACCGCAGTTGAGGAAAATAAGACACAACAGGCGCACATGGACGAGAACTTCGTGGCTACCATGTGGGACAACTTCCACGCGTATGTTGTGCACAGATATCGATTCAATATGCCTACCCCTCAAACGGGTGATCCACAATTCCGAACGTACCGAAGATCGCAGGAAAAGGCTATTGAAGCATTGTGGCATATGCTTGGATCGAAGGAATCGATACAAACCACTTGAGACATATGCAATAGCATACAGCACTCATGTAGTGGAATTTAGAAAGTATCAGGTTACGAGATCTCGTGAGGAAGTGCTTCACAACGAACCCTTATGCTTGAAAAAATATTAGCAAAAAAAACACCTCAATACAAGCAGGGACAGATATAAACCAAAAATAAAAACGTTTTGAAGTATTGCATACCATGTTCGCGTGTTGGGCTTCATACCCCTATGAAAGTCCGATTAGTCTGAATATTGATATTATGCTCCATCAAGCACACACTCAGGTTATAACACGACTCTAGAACACACAAACACACTCATTCACACACACATACACGTATACACATACACACACACATACACGTGCACACATACACACACACATACATACGTACACTATACAAAATTGCTTAGAAGAACCTCGCATGCATAATTCATTACTTTTTGGAGTTTTGGAGACCAAGTTTATGCGTTGCGCTTCATACCCCTAATAAAAGTTCGATCGAGACATAGTCTGCATATTTAAGTTATGAAATACTCCATCAATCACACATTCAGGTCATAAAACGACTCTAGAAACCTACAGACACACACACACACACACACACACACACACACACACGTGTACACATATATATATATATATATATACACTACACAAACTAAATCAGAAAGTCGTATATACACATGCACGAAATAATATATATATATATATATATATATATATATATATATATATATATATATATATATATATATATATATATATATATATATTATAATCATATTATTATATGCAAGCGACAATAGCAGAATATATATTTAAGAGTTTGCTATGTAATGAATTTAGTTCGGTGTTCCGCAGCCACCGGGATCATAACCAATTATACATAGAGGAATGCACACACATATATAAACTTATTCAACGTGCTCCTGCAAGTTAGGGACATCGCACAATTGGAACCGTAGCACCAATTTGTACACAAAGTAAACATGTAAGAGACGTGAGCATACATACAGACGAGATGGATATTTATATACATGCGTACAACTGTATAGAAACTACTCAGAAATAGAATAATAAATCGTACATTCACCAGCAGAGAGAATTTCGGTGAACAAAGTACTCTTTGAACTCTGCAGATTGTGCTTTAAATTCCAATTTATTCCAACATACTTCATCTGCTACACACTTGCTCGAATATTCTTCTTTGACCTGCAAAATTTCACTTTATCCCTTCGACCTTTTCCGATAGCATCCAGTTTCCCACATTGCTAATCAAAAGTACTAATAATAAAGAAGAAAGCGCACGCCACACAACCTACTACAATTTGCAGATAGATAAAGAACTAGTAACGATTGACACAGGTAAACTACCGAGTTACTATAGCCAAACAAGCCAACTGAGAAAAAAGTCGAAGACGGCTTTTATATTTATTACAATATGAATTTTGCATTTGTAGCAGCCTACTCTCTGGTATGATTTAGAAGGCTATGATTTTTGTATGGTTTTCTATTAGACATATGTACGTGTCATAAATTGAGAGGATGCGTGACGTGTCCACTTAAAAAAAAGCTGATATATATATATTATACATAAATATATATACCGTACACGCGTATACCGTACGGACACGCTCCCAGATATATCATAAATGTATCTACAAGCATAACCTACAATAGATAGATATATAGATAGATATATAGATAGATATATATCTATACTATGCAGACACGCTCCCAGATATATCATAAATGTATCTACAAGCATAACCTACAATAGATAGATATATATATATATATATATATATAATAATATATATATATATATATATATATATATATATATATATACATATATATATATATATCATATGCCATACATACATACATACATACATACATGCATACATACATACATACATACATACATACATACATACATGCATACATACATACATACACACGTACGCACGCACACACACACACGCACACACACACACGCACGCACGCACGCACACACACACACACGCACGCACACACACATCACGCACGCACACACATATATATATATATATATATATATATCTGTACTAAAACAGATTCTGCTATCTGACACTTTGCAACACCAAGATGGCGTTACCCAACGATGGCAGCTTTCTGGGCCATATGTTTCAGAAAAAAACGCCAAAAATCTCTTGTACCGGAGAAGACATCTCAACGAGTACAAATGGCACCACACACACACACACAAGCACACTCCAAACCACATACTTTCCAGACGCATACGCACATACCAGCAGCGCAGATACAACAACAGATGGGAAGTATGGCAAATAGAATAGTTGCAAGTGGTGAATTTCAAGCAACTGCAGAATATGCGGATACGGCAAAAGTAGCGGGAACGGATGACCGTACAACGCCGGTAGTAAAAAGTCAGGTGAGTGCGTTAAGCTTTGTTTCAATACTTACAATTGACGCAGTATTCATCGTGACCTAGTTTTCATATAGGTCTGATGTATTTGCTGCTTCGTTGTGTCTCGAGGACTGGGGTATCTTTCGATTCATTCTGTTTCACGGTTTCCTGAAGTACAACTATAGTATTAAAAAGAGGTTCTTGCGAATATTCATCATAGTACATATATGCAATAACATAACCTTTCAGATGCAAACACAAAATTGCAGGTGTAATGGGCGCATTCGATAGATGTTTGCTCGCGTTTCTTCACTAGCGTTTTACTGTACACGATGCAATCACCAGATCATACGATGTACTTTTATTTATTTTATACGAGACTGAAAGCCAATATATTCAGCAGGAAGTACGTATGCCAGGATATACAGCGCAAGTGTTGTTTGGTCAGTTTCACCTAGAATGCTAGATTTAGCAGGTCATCGAAATAGTGCTCAATTAACCAATCAAGCCTCTCAGCAGATCATCTCTGAATCCGTGTATCATCGGCTAGTTGCCGCTCCGTACTGTATAATACCTGTTTCCCGCACTTGAAATTAAATGGTATGCATATCAGGGGAAATCCTAAGGGAGCTACCACTTCAAGCTGTGGAGTCCAATATCTGAACATGTATAGTGCTGTGATACTCTTTTTTCTGTTGCCTGCATATTCTGCCTGCATATTCTACGTCGCGCACGTACTCACTTAGACACTTACGATTATTCCACTGTCTATTTCTGGTGACTGAAGGTAGATTGGATTCGTGTTTATATCAGTATTAGATACAAGTTAACTAAGCACTTATAGGCATATGTCGACTTATTGTGTCACTTTGCCGAGATGCTGCAGCGTAGATAGCATGTACGACATATTGTACGAATAGAGCGTGTGCCCTTGCGCATGATTTCAAGCATCGCATCTATCATAGGATACCAAAAGTCCTAATACCTTGTTCATGTGTCCTTTTCTCTTCTATCTAAAACGGAAATTGATATGATTTCTAATCATTATTCTTCACAGCATCACGACCCATTCCAACCAGCGAAACCTCCTACGGACCCCAAAACACTAGCACTGATCGAGTCGTCAGTCAGGGATATTGTCAGTCACGAGACCAACATTGTGAAACTACGAAATGAGCATGAAGGGGATGAGGCATACGGGTAAGTAATCTGCTTATTCATATATCGTGAAAGGCATGCGGGATTGATTGCATCAGTTGAACTAGTGGTGTACATAGGGTGCGTTGATGCCAGTATGTGACTTTGACGGTAAGTGTCAATGGAGAGTCTTGTAATGCACTTTGCAAAGGGCTACCCGAATGGTCATCTTATCTCACGACGGATTACGTGTCAACATACGCTTTTCTTCCTCCACTGCAGGTTTCTCAACACGGAGAGTCAATACTACAATTACTTTATTGAGAGGATCGAGATTCATAGCCAGGCAGACTACACCGCGAACAGTAAGTGTGGAATGAATTTCATAGGTATAGAAAAGATTGTGATGAGGGTATAGTGGGTGTGCTCAGCAGCGGGGTTCATTATTTTATTAGCGTAGGTGGCTTTTCCAAAAATATAGGGTGTCATAGAGGGTGAAGGTACCTGGAGGTATCTTGTTTGTGCATGCACCGTTTGTGTATGTACCTACACATGGTGTAATCCCAATTGCATAGCACGTGCCGCCCGTGTTTAGATGGATTTTCAAGTACAGTTGGTCTTTTATAGAATCATAGATACTGCGTAATTCATATACTGACCCCACATTAGGCATGATACTGACACAGAACAATGGCCAGATACCCATGGATAGAAATAGATACATATTTTTTGATATGCTTTCTGCTCTATCCAGCCCTACCCGTTGCCAGCAGCATCAGCGGAGAGTCAAGTACAAACAATGGGAATACACAAGAGAGTCACAAGAGTGATAGTGCTCAGGGAGCGACAGGGGTACTCAAGAATGCCGACGGCACGCGAAGGAAACGGAAGAGCAGATGGGGAGATGCACCTGCCAGTACACCGAATCAAATTCATCACCGTACACAGATACAGTCGCAGCCACAATACCCCACACAGCCACAGCCACACACGAAGAAGGTACTGTATATCAATCTCGGGGTTTAATGACATATGACATATGATTCAGAGTGGGAGGTTCAATATCGCACCGAGCTGCCGTCATGTACTCTATACGGGGTTGGATGTCGTGTTCGTGTATGATGCCAGTAATCACTCAATCACGATGAATGCCCGTGGGGAAACACACACATATAACACACCTAGATCTCCGTTGATTTGAGATCGTAACCACCCCTGAGAGTTTATTGACTCTGATCGTTTCAAGAATTCGATGATCTGTTGGGACATCTGGTTATCTAATCTATATTATTGTTTACACGCTTAATCTGATGTAGGCTTATGGCGGGGGACATGCTAATAGCAGTGCCGACTTCGGAGTGTCATATAACGAGAGCCAGGAAGAGAAAAACTTCAGACATGCATCCTGGATTCACCAGCAGAGGGCGCGAGAAATGCAGGAAACAGCAGGTGAGTGTCCTTGTAGTCGCTTATAAGAGGGCTGAGCAGGACGTGGAATGATTTAATGGCGTTTTGGCTCAGTTGTGTGCTGCTGTGCTGCTTCTTTGTGAATGAGAGCTTCCGATCAAAATGATCGGTTTGAAGCGTTGATGGCGCTGTCTTTACCCAAACACTAGATTGGTCGGTGATTGGTACACTTGCTTGTAGTGATAGGCCAGTGACCTCTCCTTGTCGTCGTTAGGTACTAATCTGTGTCGTATCTCTTTATAGAGCGTGCTAAACAGCTGACGGAAGCGAGGAAAGGCGGGTCCAAGCACATGGCGGACTACTTACCGAAAGGTGAACTTGAAAAGTTCATGCGTAAAGCAGAGGCCATTCGAACGGGCAATACAGACTACGATGACAGTGAGTACCAAGAACACAAGATAGGGGAGGACAATGTTGGATATCATATGGTCGAACAAGGCGGCTGGGAGGAAGGCCTGGGATTAGGTGCAGCAAATCAGGGTATAAAAGTCCCCGTGAAGCGTGCAGCAGTCACCGGCGGCATGGGATTGGGCTCGGGAAAAGTGGGCGAGGTGTGTTGTTGTATGGTGTCAGCTTTTGTAGATGACTTCACTGTGCTTGTCATTTGGTCTCCTGACGAGGTTGTACTGATAAATGACCTGGCACAGTGAGTGAGATTACATTGTACTTGTTATTGGGATGGATGCTTTCGTAGACAATCTGGGTTGATCGGAACACATACACTTAGTGATTTATGTTACACATAGTATATTGGGCCCTTTCGCAGACAATCTGGGTTGATCGGAACACATACACTTAGTGATTTGTGTTATACAGAGTATATTGGGCGGCTGCGCCTTGAGGTTCTCTCGCTGTTGCGACACCATACTTGTGTTGTAAACCAAATATGGCTTCCTTGATTTTTTTGCTTGTCTGCGAAACGCTCTGTATCATGCACATCGAGCGCTTTGCTCTGTGTTTCGCTTGCATGCGTTGGCACTTTCATCCTTGTTGATATTGATATTCTTTCCCCTCATCTCTATATTTACATGGTCGCATGTGTGCCTTGGTAACTTCATTCCACCCAGCACTTATCCGATTTTTTTATCAACTATCGGTAGGTCAAACAAGGCGATGACGAGTTCGAACTGTACAGGAAACGAATGATGCTGGCGTATAAATTCAGACCGAATCCTTTGGTAAGAGAATGTGGCATATTTTCGAGTGTAATATGTTCATGGATATCCCGCACGGTACAACTAACATTTAATCGTAAAATAGATTTTGATCGTATCCACACTGCTTAGATAGTCACTGCTTGATAAGATGTGGTAAGCATTGCCAGTGGGCTCATGTTAGATGTGGACTGGCTGTGCAGCCTCAAACACCGACGCGCATTGAGATCATGCATCGACCATGCAACCATCGGCCATCTTCTCACCTTATATGTACTTATCACATCTCAACAGAATAATCCGAGGAGAGAGTACTATTGAGCTTTACTGGATTCGTCGGCGTCTGGCACCATGTATACTTTTATTTTAATATAAATCACGTGTCTCCGTTTTTGGGTTTTGTAACTGACTGACTAAAGACATCGGAACATGATACAAGAACGAAAACTACTCGCCACTAAATGTGTCTTAGGTTTTTACTGGGTAAACACCCTACATGACTCCCCACTATTACGCAGGTACTCTAGGTATCATTTCCGTCCGAGAATAGAGACCTCTCGCTCCAGCCTCTCGATCTCTAGCCTTTTCGTTTCCAACCCATGGAATTTCTGCGCGACCCTTGTGGATGGCACGGTTTCTGAAATCCGAATGTAGTTTGGATCGTCCTCCGGCGTGCTCTTGGCTCCAAAATCATCTTCGTTCTGAAAATGTGGTGATTACGCGTGTGCGGTACAAGAATGCAGGTGTTTGTCAGCCCTAAACTTGGCGAGTGCAATGAGAGATGGCGGCTATCTGTTGTTTTAATGTATCGTAGTGATCGATCTGAGCAGGCGATAATCTGTATACAGCTGCGAGGGCGAGTGGGAGTGTGAGACATTTACGGTGTTGCGTGGTGTGTAGAGAACGGTGGTCTCATGGCGTCATTGAGATGGTGCTCATTTGGAGATTTGAAATACCCTCTCGCGCTAGTTGCAGGTTGCCTTTTGCTTAGCTATAGTTCTATTAGAAAACACAGTAATGGTATGAGAAATTGTGTTTGCGGTTTGCACGCGTAAGACCATTTTGCTCTAATACTTATTCATTTCTCGAACCACACAATGCTCTGTATTGTTATGCATAGGCGGTATCTTTCTACATGTATAGGTATGCATGCTGATAAAAATGCGACGTAAATTGCAGAATTGCAATGCTGCTCGTATCTAAAGTCACAAACACATACCTGATATGTGGAGGGCCAATCCCGTGGTATTTTATACACTTCTCGCAAAAAGTTATACTCGATCGGGGCATCCCTTGCCCAATTACATGTGGGATGATTCCTGCAGCAGGCCTGATCCAGTGGTTCTACATAAAGAAGGATCTTTCGCATCTCATTCTCAGTGATTGGATTGAAGCCTGCGATTAAAAGGCATGATAATTATACATACTTGCATACATGTTCGTTCAATTTTACATGTTTGTACACGCACATACTCTGGTCATGCAGACAATTCTACAAATCGCTTCAAACATCAATCGACTTCTGTTTTTAATATGAATTGCAACTTCGACCAGAAAACCCTTGGCTCCAGCATGTGAGCTTACGCTTGTATATGGTGTATAGTTTAAAGTAGAATGTTGGCAGCCAACCTAAACCGTAAACAGCACATTCTAACGTGCAAAAATTGAATCGCATTGACGGGTAAGGTATGAAAATTATATGTGTACGACGTATAATGTAATGCTCACCGATCGGGTTATCCTGTGAATCGCCAGTGATGTAGTTAACCTTTTCAGGGTGGTGGGTCAGAAAGTTCACACAGGCCCGCAGGAGTGACTTCATTCTTAGACGCAGGATATTTATATTCTCCGCCTATCTCAATGAAATATAATATTGGGAGACTTGTTTTCAACGAGGATGTGCGAGGAAGTGTATCAGGGGTACTACGATTCAGTTTTATAACATACCGAGTTTCAAATTTGCATTGTATATCAACTTATGAATGGGACTTCTGTTTATCTTTAACATAATAAGTAGTCTGAAGCCAAAAAAACTCCGCTGAAGGTCATCTAGACTTTGCAGAGCTCTACTACGCACACCCACGCATACCTCGGGATTACCTATATTTCTCCTTCTTAGCCACTCATCAGTTAGCTCGTCACGATTTATAGGCTGCTCTAGGCCTGGGAATTAGAGATGATATACATTGGTTATGTACTGCAAACGTTGCATATGCAAATATTTTGCAGATGGCAATTTTATTACTATCCGTGCAGTTTTTTCAGAAGCAAGGGCCGGCACAAAAATAAACCACGCTATCTTTAGTATTGTATCAGTCATCTACAAGCGCACGGACTAGTATATATGTAGCTATATTCGAGCGTTTACACACGCGCATAGAGACGTACACATTTTCATGCGTAAAATGAGATATAAGTTTGTTTCGGTTCTCACCAAGTTCTTTTGCCTCGTTTCGCAGTCGAGCGCGGTATCGTTTCATGGTTTGCAGAGTCGCGCTTGGTTTTACCTTGTGGCAAATATAGAATGTACTCTCAGCATCTTGTTCCGCATCACGTTCCCTTTGCTCCTGGATGTCGAGCTACAAGGATATCCAGACCAGATCTGAGAGGCAGATCTTAGATTGTATTGCTTTTATTTCATTTCGCAGATACTATTATGTAAGGCTTAAATACGCTTAACATAATGTTTGCAAGATACAGTAAAACTGGGGAGCTGGTACACACCTGGTAACGATAGAAGGCCAGCGAGAAAGCGGTCAGCCTAATTGGTCGAGGTGCAGGGAAGTGAATGGGTCGAGACGATAAATATTAGAAGCATGTGTTATTGAATGTTCGTTTCTACACGACCAGCCGCATATTCGACATTTATTAGTGAAATCACCGCACAGATGTTATCTACATCAAGTGGATCTAGATATCAGCGTAAGTGCTGGCTATTGATTTGGAATGGGAATTGGCTACTTACCCGACACACGCGTTCACGAAGCCGGCCTCGCCTGCATGGAAATATAAGATATACCAAATACATATGGGTGAGCAAGACTTGCTACCAGAAGTCTTGTAGCGAGAGCATCGATATGTCCATGATCGTATACAGTCACTAAGCCGTATTCTGCGAGCTCAATTTCAGGAGAAAAAAATACAGTCCAGTACAACTCGAAAGTTTTATAGCATAAAAAAACAGCTAGATTTTGTGCTGATTCCGACTTGCACATGTAGTATGTTGAGTATTCAACGTATTGCTCCGCAAGCACTTTGTGATTGTTATACGCGCGGGTTAGTACCAGTTTGTTGATTGGGCCCATCTCACATAGTTTCACTCGAAATTAAGTGCTTGCGAATGGAACGCAATTGTGCAAATACTGAGCTTAAAGCCTTCATGTTTGATACAGGTGCTTGATGATTATGTGTGGTCGTTCGTACAATCCCGTTGCAGAATATGAATATTGTAAACTCGAACTATAATTGTCGTATCCTAACTGGAACCGCGATACGCTGTTTTGAAGCGCAGCACCTAACCCCTACTATGTACTTATCGATTATATGAAAAACATACATACTTAGTAGAATATTACACCGATTCATACACCCATTTTGGTGCCGAGAGACATTTGGTACCACTTGAAACACAAATATATGTGATGGCCCCTTCTATGTGATATACCTGGTCCCAGGCTCTTCAGAAAGCCGCGAAACCTGAGAAAATGGCCAGTCATCGTTGATGTATATTTTACTATCAATTCGACGAATATTGTTTATGTATATATATAGACATGTGTGCACGTATTGCAATTATATCGGTATGTGTTTGTAGTTTTTAATGTTTATACTCTACTACTCTATTGTCATATCTTGTATCATTTTTTAAATATATTAATATTAGACTTTGTCGTTCCCCCCAGCGAACAAGTTCAACACATTTTGTTTTTAAAAAAGACTAAGAAGAGTACAATACAATATTGGTTATTATTACTGAATACAGTAAAGGTGACCCAAAATGCATTTCGGAAATGGAGAGACTCGATTCAACAATCGTAGCCAATCAGGAACCAATCAAAACGGAGAATTATTTCGAGAAAAATATGGTTATCACAAAATCAGTTTCAGAATGCACTGTTTTCAACAGACACATTGGAAGCAAACAAATGTGAACAAACAAAACGGCATGTACCACATATCATATTTTTACCTATACGTGCTTCATTGATGGACTACCCATGAGGCACTATTTACCTAGTTGCGCTTTCAATGATAAGCATATAGTCGTTTCCTAGCCCACGCGCTATAGTCATCATGTTTTAATACTCAGCATACCGTCTGACACCGTTTGGTGGTATTATGATGTCCAGCAATGACGACACAGGTCAAAGTCAAAGACAAGCCACTAGCAATACACCGTACATCGCCATCTCTCCGCGAGACGCATTTAGTGCATACAATCCATCTATACGGATGAATCATGGCCAAATCAATTCTTCGTTCCATGCGAATAATATACCCGGGCACACTGGGAATGCAGATGCACCATATGCACCACTTGCACGCCATTCGGGAGAGGTATTCAATAGTGGTCCTCGCCGGCCCATAGAGGCACCCTGCTACGATGTGAGGTACAAACGATTCTCCAGTATCGAGAACTTCGTGCCTATACATCCACGGGCACCTTCTCCGGCGTCGAATATTCTTGGACATGCACATCCGCATACACCAGTACATCCCACACACACACCTGCGCATGCCCAGCCCACACACGCGAAAGCATCTAGCCACCATGCAGTACGTCAGCATCAGATGTTCCGATCAGCGTCGTACTCGACATCATCGAGCACACAGCTCCCACACGAGCAGATACACACACATACACATGCACAGGCACTACAGATAAAGACCGAGCCCAAGGCACATTCACAGATGAATCTGGGGTATGGACCAGGCTCAGGCAGTTTGAACATGCCTTATCATCAGCACAATCGCAGTGTTATACCGATCACCACTATAAATGGCCATCACCCCCACCCCTCGTCTACACCTGGCAAAGGTACACGGCGTACCCGCACATTCTCCATGAGTTCAAGTATGCCTTTAAGACAGGTGGAGGGGCATTTTCTGATGTCACCGGGGTCTGTAGATGGACCTTTTCTAGTTTCACCAGGAGGGCCCCGGCAATTACAGCCGGAAATACTCAACAGAAAATCATCATTGTGTCCCAAGATGCCTCGGAAACGTAGATCGTTCTCTGAGTTGGTACGTAATCACAAGTGCCACTACAACGACTGTGACCGTGTGTATGCCTCGTCCCTGGCTCTGGTGCAGCATTTGAAGATCAAGCACAACGATTACACGATGTTGCGCACCAATATTGCGCGCAACGCCTCCAAGAACAGACAGAAAGGGAATCTCAATACCAAACCCAACGACGCAAATCAGATGACGACGAGTTCGGCAAATGATAGCCTAGTCCATATCACTAATAGTAACTCGGTGCCGGAGTTTCAAAACCGGTGCATGTCCAACGATAGTCTGGGCCAGAGTGACCCGGGAAAGTTGCAGATCGAACGCTCAAGCCCCGTAGGCGCATCTAGCATGTCGATGGCGGGCTACAATGATAATCGTAGCATCTCCCTGAGTTCGGTCGCGTCGCTATTCGAAGACATGGAAGTTCTGGATGAAAGCAGAAGCACCAAAACCCCGAAGCAGAGCCTAGACACACTCGACGAGTATACACCGCAAGAGACTGATACCCGGCAGTACAATACTGAAGTGCAAACACAAATTAACAGCAACACGCTCGATTTAAATTCCGGTGCGAATAATACCACAGCAGAAGAAGATGGGCTGCAAACTCGAGATGGGCCGCAGAATAATACAGCATCGCGCCAGGAGTATCTGTATGTCGCTCCGCGAGCTACCCTACCTGTCCCGATTCCGCCTGCGTCTGCACGAATGGACTCCGAGAATCTGCATCAGCCTCCTGAGGGAGCTCATGCGGCTATGGTACAAGAATTCGACAACAATGATGTACACAGTGCAAAGAAGTTTCGTTCGACACGACCTATTCAGATCCCGGGCAAGGCTCACTCGAGTGCGGATCACTGCGGAACCGTTCACTGTACATACGATGTCCAGGCAAGTGAGGGACATTTCAACTCCACTTCGTCATTCGGTATGGGAGCTAATGAAGACGGGAACGACGGCGTGGTGACCCAAATGGCATCTTACCCTGCCAATACACTCCATAACGAGGCTTCAAATAGCTCTACAGACTATGCCCGTTTTTCGTATGCAAGCGATAGTGTGGACAGTTTGCAGTCCTTCAACGACACCTCGTCACAAACACATCCACATCCACAACCGACGTCCACACCAATTGAGCCAGTGTCCACAACACCAGCGAGTGCAGCTGCGAACACCAACTTCTACCACTACGGCAGCCAGCTATCATCCACCGGAGCTGGGCTCAACCCAGATGAGACACCGGAGGACCCAAAACGAGGCAACCAAACGTTCTCGTTCTCTGACAGTTCAGCAATGAATTTGCACCGGCCAGCTTCTGCTATAGCCGGGGGTTCGTTAGACATGCCCGATAGCGACCATAACCTGGAGACCTTGGCCCGACACAACACCGACGGATCACTGCCCAGTTCGCAATATGCGCTGTTCGGCTCTTTGGATGTGAACCATAGAGACATTGATCAAGGAGTTGCCACCGCCCACAACCACGGCAGCTCTGTAGGCAAACTCTGGAACGGTTCCAGGATGATGAGCGATCATGATCACCAGACACGCGTAGCACGGGGTCAGATGGCGACTGTGAGTGAGATGGATCTTTCGGCAATGTCGGGTGGCTTGCCACACTTGGAGTTCAACGATCTGAGCAAGGGGCTTGAGGCGGATGTAGATGTAGATGTGGATATAGACGTGAACGTATCGCACGATATGGAGAACTTTGACTTCACGCATGATATCTCCTCACACAGCTCAGCTCCGGCCTCGGCAAGCATCGTGAAAGACTCGGATACGAACGATATGAACAACGAGGGCCGAAGCCAAGACTCACTCCTTAGCAACGACATCTGCTCCACCCCACAACCGATCGAACACCTGGCAGTAGACACCTCTATGGAGCCAATCGGGCAACAGCAGCAGGAATTGTTTGATGCAGTGACCAACCAGTCGCTTCCCTTCACATACTCGGGGCTGAAGTATTCCACATCGTTTGCCCAGACCCCCCGTGGTGCGGGGAGTGTCGGTGGGTCTGCAGTACCCGGTGATGCTCAGTCAAACCACGGAGAAGGACATGGCGATACGGTGGGCAGTGTTGATCACTCTGAAATCCAACATCAACCAGAATCTGGTGAGGATGTGAATCAAATGACTGAGAAAGCGGATATAAGTTTGAAGTCGCAAGGAATGATGGGTCTTCTGAGAAATCTCAATTTCCCTGAAGATGTCCACAGGTATGTATGGGTTAGGCACCCATTAATAGTCCTCCGATTTTTTCGAAGTCGAACTGCACGTAAAAAAAAGCTCTAGGCCTGCATGTCAACTGTCATTCTCCTTTTCTCAAGCGTAGATTAAGTGTATATGTATTGATACCTAGCTTCTGTACTCCGCCTCCCTATTATTTGCAGTAAAAATCATCGGCTTGTGTCGACCGATTCTTTGCCCGAGTCAGGAAGGCTGCTCCAAAATCCGCAGGGATTGGCAACACTTCCGCACTTTGACGCCCACGCGTACAGATCACCAGCCATTGAGTGCGACAAGACTGAATCCGTGGATGTGACCATGTCGAATGCAAACGAGAACTCGACGTTCGCTAACTACATTCACAATCACCAACCAGCATGAACATATTTACTTGTTCTAACCTATATGTTTGTTTTGGCCTCATGTGTCGTTGTCACTGCAGCACTTCAACATTTATGGTCGCTTGCCAATACCACCAGCTTCACCAGGGTGACTTTGTCGATACGCTGTAGCTTCACCAGGGTGACTGTGTCGATACGCTGCCGCTTCACCAGGCTGACTGTGTCGATACGCTGTCCCTAGCAAAATCTTCATAACTAGCGCATTCCGTGGCCAAATCTTCCAACAAAAAGCTACAACAGTATATCTCAGTATATATATATATATATATATGCATACATATATATATATATATATATATATATATATATATATATATATATATATATATATATATATATATATATATATATATATATATATATATATATATATATATATATATATATATATATATATATATATATATATATATATATATATATGTATATGCATATATATATCAACACGCATCTAACCAACGTGGATGCCGAATTTTCTGTATATTTATGTATGTGCGCATTTGCCTCAGAATACGTGCGCGAGCTCGGTCGCAGTGCTCGCCAACGGATTGACTAGTGTTTGTAACACTCGACAAAGTGGCCTGGCGCCCCAATCCCTGATCAGCGATCGTTGGACCCTAGTTGAGCACATCTCGCCGTAAAGTAATGTACTGAACTACGTCTTATGTAGTACATATGTGATACGTCTCCAAACAGCAATAAATAAAATACGTCTATATTAATTTGTGCATTGAATATATTGCACCGATTTGTCTTCTCCAAAACGCAATTTATAAATAATGAATACGTCTGCATCAGATATAAATATATATATATATGGGTGTGTGTGTATGTATTTATAGCATCTCTTCCAAGTGTACTAAACTACGTCATATGCTGCAACACACGAAATATGTCTGCACTATCGCAGGTTTTCTTAAAGCACGAGCCATACTGGATTGGTGTTGTTTATAACTGTCTCCAATAATAAGCAAAAGCAAAGATGTATATATTCAAAAAATAATACCATGTATAGTTACAAGTACATACAACACTACAACTTCTGTTTTTTGTTTTTTTTTGTTTTTTGGTGTACAAAAGCAATAATAATGTAATAAATACGCCGTGAGTCTCATCAATACAGTATGAGTAACTGAACACTGTGAACAGTGAACAAAGTGTCAGAGGGTCAAGGTCTCAGAGAGTTCACTCTACAAGAATGATTTGTATATTTGTAGATACGACCACTCTTTGAATATATATTTTGAACAACAATAAAGCTGCATATCTACTCTAGTGTTAAGCAAACGTAATCGATATATATTTTATTATACCAACAGAAGGCTCGCTCATATACCGGTATTGCCAATATGGAGCAGGTCTTATCCGTTTTTGTCCCGCTTACGGCTGTAGTTTGTCTACTACCTCGGCCCGTACTGGGTCAGGATGTCGCAATAGACGTGAAGGGCAGCTTGTACACTCAAATACGCCGCTTAGCGGTAGTGGCGTGTATATTGCTGACATTCGTGCTCTCGCATTACCAGCATGGTCACAGGTATTTGTTATTATAGTGCTTAGTTTTGTAGCGTCTATAGACTGGGCTATGTACTTATTTCCAAGTTGTGAATGTAGTGATTCAGAGCGTTTTCAAGCTGGGCATCTAAGGAAAGGGGTGATTCAGTCTGCCCTTGGCAGTGCTGGTGCACGATTGATGTAAGTTTTTGTGAATTTTTTGTGATTGTACCTGTAAGTCAGAATATGACGACAATTTGACGTCTTCAAACCTTATCTGATATGCACTTTCTCAGATGCAGACTATCTCTAGATATATACATATTGTGAATAGATTACAATATACTATATATATATATATATATATATATATATATATATATATATATATATATATATATATATATATATATATATATATATATATATATATATATACATATATATAATATATATATATATATATATATATATATATATATATATATATATATATATTATATATATATATACATAATATATATATATATATATATATATATATATACATATATATATTATATACATATGTATATATATATATATATATAATATATATATGCATATATGCATACAATATATGTTATGTGTACACACACACACACACATCACACACACACATATGATCATCATCATGTACATATACATATATACATATATATACATATAATATATATACATATATATAATATGTATGCGTGATATGCGCATGTGTGTGCGTATGTGTGTGGATGTGATGATAGATAGATGATATATATATATATATATATATATATATATATATATATAAATAAGTAAAGTAAGTAAGCAAGTATGTATGTATATATTACATATATATATATATATATATATATATATATATATATTATTGTGGGTGTGTGGTGTGTGTGTGTGTGTGAGCAGTATATATATATATATATATATATATATATATATATATATATATATATATGTATATGCGTATATGCGCGTGTTTGTAGTCATGAGCTGTTTCTATATTCGGTTCACATTGTCCTTAGTGTGGATAAAATTTGCGTTGCACTATTTTGTGCTAACGTTACGAAGAATGTTTTTGGCACTTTAATGGTGGGTTTAACAAACAGTCTCTCAAACAATAGCACACATTCTTCACATCTATCCCATAGGTATATTTGTCCCAAAGCTCCTGGATTTGGGTTTGAACCGGAAGTGGACTGCTTCCTTATGACTGGCCTGTTTGGCTTTTCTACCTACACACGCTGGTCATTCATCCTCATTGGCGTCTCAGAACTCCTCCTTGCGCTAGGGCCACCCCGTTACTCGCACACATATCTCATACTCTCCCAGATAGCGTTCGGAAACTCCCTGCTGGTGACCTTCGTTTCCTATACGTTTCTCGTGCCCGGTGTTGTCTTCATCAGAACAGATTCGTCACACGACACAGAACGCGCACTTCTCACCAGCGCTACGGCACATATCATGCATCTGGCGAACGCGGTTGTGTGCTTCCTGGAGTGGAGATTCTTGTCAAAGATACCGGCTGTGGTTCAGAGTTCGTTCCATGTCACAGCCCCTACGCCTATTGGCTGCTTCATGGGCACCACAATCTCAGACAGTCTGCGAGCCAAACTTTTGTTTGACTGTACATATGTGACATTTGCATTAACGTTTGTAACGACGCATGGTATCGTCTTTTATCCTTTCTTGAACCCACATAATCCATCCACTCCGATTGCCATACTTGTTCTGATAGCCGTCGCCGTTGGGCTGTGGGTGTGCTGTCGCAAGGTTGTTACTTCCATGCATGGGCCGCAGAGCAAAATGACTAAGCATGCGTGAATGATCACCCTACCCCTGGTAGCCGGTACGTGACAAGTAGTTTTCAGGTTGAATGCTACCGAATGGAAAAGGGGAAAAGAATTGATAGATACTAATTATAAACAGATGTCAAACCAGTAAGTAAGCACTATTCTCTATTCCTGGAGCATCGAATTGAACCCTAAACCTAAACGAAGAATGTTCTGCAAGAGAAAATCGACGACACCCTTGCTAGGAGACATAACATCCGTCACAAACGAGAAATAACACTACAATTGCAATATATATATATATATATATATATATATAGCTAAGCGACTTTGTAGGAAGGAGTACATACT
>LUCW03000795.1:0-15000 GCA_001586965.3 Sphaeroforma sirkka | reverse complement strand
GATGATGAAATGATACTTCGACTAAACAATAGTACGCGCTGAACTCCGATTGACTATTCGCATGTATGAATGATGGGATTTCAGGAGGGATATATTTTTATGTAAAAAGGGATTATCTTTATGGTGAGGGTACCCCATGCTATGACCAACCTCCTTTTTCTAATAAGATGTTGTGACCAAGCTGTGGCATAGAATCTCAGAATAAGATAACACCGTGAGAAAAATCAGCACGAGCCTCATCTGGGACTACATCTGAAGATGTACCTTCTATTAAAATCCGAATGCGGGGCCACTATCCTGTCCTTTCTAAATTTAAAAATACCTATGTACACACTTGGTGTTCAATTTTCAGGTTATATTTACTTTGTTCGTGTTTATTTTTTCTATAAATGCGTCATTGTAAACCTCCCCTGAAAGAAAGAAGGCTAAAAGTAAAGGCTGAATATGCTTTTTTATTTTTCACTTTTTAATGTATGCCATGGGGCACGTCACAATAACTCGCTGTTCGCTCCTGACATATTCAACATCAGTCGTATGTTAGTGATATACGCATCAGCCCAGATTACGTTCCCCGAGAGCATAAGATGAGGACAACTATACTATCTATTATCGTAGCTTTCTTGGCAATAGGATGCGGTACATTATACCTGCATGAAGTGCATGATCGCGACTCTCAACTTTCCCAACTCAACGCCCTCAATTCCAATCTGGACCTCAATAACAGTAGTGTGCTTGTGGTAGGGGCTACCGCAGGTATAGGCCGAGCGATCGCGCTGAGATTTGCTAAAGCCAATGCAAGCGTATCTGTGGTAGGGAGAACTGTCAGCAAAGGGACAGCATTAGTTGAAGAGATGCACAACATAACATCTCCAATCTCATTCGGGGCAAATGTTACTGCAAATAGTTTGGATAGTGGCAAAGACAGACACGCGTTCTATGCGTATGATGTATCTCTGTTAGCCAATGCGCGTGCACTTGCAGAAGAGTATAAGCAAACACATACGTCGCTGGATTACCTTGTTCTCAGTCCGTGTATAGCGACTATCCAAGGCCGTACAGAGACGACTGAGGGCAACGATGTTAAGATGACGTTACACTATTACACACGCATTGCTCTAATTGAGGCACTATCTGATGTTCTCAAGGCTGGCAAGGGGCGTGTACTGAATGTGTTAAGTGGTGGTGAACACAGTCTATATACAGGATACAGTTCAGATGTTGAGCTTAAGACTGACTATTCCATCCCAAACGCCGCCAATGCTGCTGGATTTTATACTGATGTTGCGTTCAGCATATTACAGGATAAACATCCTCATTTAACACTCTTCCACAGCTTTCCAGGGTTTGTGGCCTCGGACTGGGGCACAGAAATGCCTTCTTGGCTTCGTGTACTGATTCGTGTGTTGCAGGCGAGCTTTGCTACTTCTACGGAAGCGTGTGCCGAGTTTATGTGTGCACCGTTATTTGATGATACGATCGCGAAAGGATTTCATGTGAGAGGATCACGTGCGGAGGTTGCGCAGAAGAGCGCAGGGATTGAGCAAGCGAGAGATGCTGTTTGGGCACATACACTTGATGTTTTAAAGTAGATACCTGTGCGTGTTCATATAGATATCTCCGTATGTTTTTTATTTAAATTCTCTCCTCTTGCACAAACATGGAGTACTGGCTTTTATGTACAGGGGTACGCATACGAACTTTCTAGAGGTGCGATTGAATCTGCACAATTGCTGCTTATGTATTTTCATGCTTCTCGATGATGGTTTCCCATATACATTCAGTTGACAATATACGGTACTTACACATTTGGCTGTATTGTATACTATAAAGAGTAAAGTTGAAGTTTAATTATAGGCCGACAAAAGACGTATTCATCCACACTGATCATAGTTTTGGACTCTTATATCTCTAGTGTTTTGTATATATAAACATCATCGGTTTACTAGGTTACCAACCTATGGTCCGTTGAATATGCGGCCAGAGTGTGTACCATTTGGCAAGTCACGTCATATATTGCTCGCAAGTGAACAGAATTGCTCGCCACACATTTGTAACATAAATCAATATAGGGGACTGTTGATGCCTCCAAAATGATTCAATGCAACCCATGACATTTATCGGCCTGAACTCCAATAAGGAATATACATTGATAAATATATATATATATATATAATTATAATTTATGTTCAATTCCGGAAGACTGTGATTATATACTGATCTTACACATTTGCGCAAGAGGCTAGGCATCGAGTGAATCTGGCGAAAAGAAGGAATATCAATGGCAACTTGACTATGTTTTAGCACACTTATTAGAACTTCCCGTACTAGAATCATGCAACAGGTGGGAGGAATAGTCTCGCATATAAGCTTCAGCTCAGCTTCGTATCGACGTGTTGAAACTCTAGCTCTTTAGTGCTACCCCAATCGCATCAACAACGTATCAATAATCTAGCAACTATCCTAGACTTCAACTCGGGTAATTAACCATGATGTACGTGTATGCGTTCATCCGGCACTATTCAGTGACTCTGTTACGCTCTATATACCCATATATGCAACTTGCTTTAGGAATCCCATGCGATATGTATATTCTTCTACATTTAGCAGATGTAAATCTCAGCATGTCAGCATGTTAGTTTCTAGTGGTTGTCAACAGTGATTGTGTGAATCGAAATGTAAATGTGTTGAAGATGCTCGATAGACAAATGCATATAGAATAGGGAACCACCAGAAAATGCCAGCATCCCAAGTGCAGCACTGTATCATGGGCGTCACATCTATTTTACTTTTTACATCTTATTCTTTCTTATTCTCCGTGTTTCAAATCTGTAAAATACAATGCAGTAATCTGCATGATGCAAGTGTATAGGTTCAATTCAATGTGTTGAAGGTGCTCGATAGACAAATGCATATAGAATAGGGAACCACCAGAAAAATGCCTGCATCCCAAGTGCAGCACTGTATCATGGGCGTCACATCTATTTTACTTTTTACATCTTATTCTTTCTTATTCTCCGTGTTTCAAATCTGTAAAATACTATGCAGTAGTCTGCATGATGCAAGTATATAGGTTCAATTCAACCTCTACAGTGTCTTCCAGCTACAGGAATATGAGGATTTCTACTGCATCTACTTCTGGCTTTGGACATAGATCGAGAAAAAAAAAGTATGTACACATAGTCATATATATATATATATCTATTTATCTATGTAGTATGTATCTAAGTATCTAATGATAATAAATGTATATATACATATATATATATATATATATATATATATATATATATGTATGTATATATATGTATATACATGCATGATGTATGTATGTATGTATGTATGTATGTATGTGTATGTATATGTATGTATATGTATATATATATATATATATATATATATATATATATATATATATATATACAACAACAAAAACCGTAATATATGTATATATATATATATATATAATGCACGCATGCATGTAATGCATGCATGCACGTACGCAATGCATGTGCGCGTATGTATCCATGTATGTATGTATGTATGTATGTATGTATGTATGTACGTGTATGTATGCACGTGTGTATGTATGTATGTATGATGGTATGTGTATGTATGTATGTATGTATGTATGTATGTATGTATGTGGCAGCATGTATGTAAACTATGTACGTACGTGTATGTATGTATGTACGTGTATGTATGTATGTATGTATGTATGTATGTATGTATGTATGTATGTATGTATGTATGTATGTAGTATGTACGTATGTGCGTATGTGCGTATATATATATATATATATATATATATATATATATATATATATATATATATATATATATATATGACTAAAACCCTTCATCAAATTAAAACAACATGTAGTATTTACATACAAACCATGCGTGCGTTCAATCATAACATCCTGTGAATTTAAAGAACAGCTCTGGTGGAACGACTACGCTCTTCTGAATGTCTCTTTTCAAATACAGAGATTTCGAAGAAATATGGTTTGAAAATCGGCCTCAACGACGTCTGACTGATTTACTGCTCAGAGTATAGGCGGTTCCACTAAAACAGAAAACTCTTTCTAAAATAAAATTCAATGCATCATGATGAAAAAAGCCTTCAAATCTCTCCTACCATTTCAAATAAACGGTGATGATTGGTTCGATTTAACTATCTGTGGCTTTTCAATCTATTCAAAATGCCTTGTAGAGTATGTGTGATTGTACTTTTTAGTATTACTTAAGGGTTTAGCATGAGTAGGCGACGAATTCACGTGTACGATACTACAAGAGTAGAAACGATATCAGCTTTGTGTTTTTCATGATGTTGTATAGTTGTAAATGCAAGATATACATGACGTTCGCCTTCTCATAGCTCCACTTTTTACTCGAAACTTACAAAACCTTTCACCCGTCACAATGGATTCGCCTACTAAGAAAATTCTAGTCCTAGGAGCGACAGGACACTGTGGCCTGGGTGTTGTTGACCGTGCATGTGCACGTAGAAACATCGGAGCAGTCACAGCGCTTGTGAGATATAAAGAGCGTGCCGAGCAATTGTTTGCAGACATTCTGGCAAGAGATGGGGCGCGCGAGAAGCTTGCTATTGTTGAAGGGTATGTATCTGTTGTTTTTGTTGTTTTTGTTGGCGTGCGATATATACTGTGACGATGTCCATGTATGAACAGGTATTCTTCAATATATGAAGTCTTCCGATAGCTGCATATATGACCAGTTATATATTCTATGCCGGGCAGAATATTCAATAATTTGTATTGGATTGTCATACTGTATATGGTGTCAGATATTTTAATGTAATATATAGATATATCCATATATATATATATATATATATATGAACATTTAGGTATATCAACATGTATATATATATATATATATATATATATTATCGTGTCAGGGCATTGTAGTGGTTCTGAATATCCAGGAAAGAAGGGATGACATTTCTGCTGTCCTATTTTGAATATTTTGAAGACATTTATTCTTCACGTGGTAATGTTAATGAAGATACTTTTCTCTGGGCTATCGTTCTTGATGCCCCATGCAAACCGTACGATCCAATATTTTTATCCTTCGCGTGGCGATGATGATGAACGTACGTTTCTCCTCCGTGGCATGATACTTATTACAATGCTAATGCGTGTTATAGCGACATAACCATGGATCTATCCGATGTTTCGCATCTTTCTTCCTATACCAGCCTCCTTTACATATTGTCGAGTAATGGTTGTATAAGTATGTATTATTTGCCACGGCACTTTAAATGTACATAAAGTTATATTCTGCTATCCTCTCACATAAATGTTCCCTGATTGTTTGCGCATCGCCTGCTTTTATACCAATTCATTTTATTTACTTTTCTTGGTTCGTTCAACCAATTCGTGTTTTCCCTACGTCTAATTGTTTTGTGTAGGAGCCCGGACGACCCAGAGCTGGTCTCTCGCCTGGTGGAAGAATCTAATATAGTGATCTGCAGTCTCGCTTCCTTTGCTCCACCCTATAATATCATGTCGACCGCAGTAAAAAATGTAATTGCTGCGTGTGAAAGTCAAAATC
The DNA here is from genome assembly GCA_001586965.3 of Sphaeroforma sirkka. Taxonomy (NCBI): domain Eukaryota; class Ichthyosporea; order Ichthyophonida; genus Sphaeroforma; species Sphaeroforma sirkka. The sequence goes on along the minus strand of LUCW03000795.1, from coordinate 9,423 downwards.
GGGAGAATCTTCGGTTCATCATGTTTGGCGTATATGGTATCGACGAGAATGGAGATTTACCCACACATATCGCGCAGTCAGTCCTGGGGTATCTATCACCGTCTAAATATGGTCCAGCCATGGAAGATCACAGAAGATGTCTGGCGTTATTGAAGCGTAGTACGTTGAACTCTACTGTATTCCAGACCGCTGTGATGGTTGACAGACCATTCGGAAGCCCGTACATGACGGGTGAAACGGCAGAGGATGTCCCTGGAATGCGCCTTTGGTCGAAGATTGGTATCTTGGATGCAGCGGATTGTTTGCTTAATCGTGTCGACAAAAACGATATGAAAGAGTTATACATGGCCTATGCGGCATAAGCTGGCAATCAAGGTGATTAAAGATCAATTCCTACGCACCCATGCTTCCATGAGACAAATATATAAATATGTACCTAATGAATTACAATACGATCGATGTAAGTGATAGGATTTTGGGCACAAACAGTATTACACATGCATGTCATGGTCCACTTCGTGCAGAGTTACGTAGGCGTAATTTACTACGTAATCATCTATGCAAATTCATCTCATAGCATATTTAAATAATGTGATTCCTGTGTTCTATATATATATATATATATGTATGTATATATTTACATATATATATATATATGTGTATGTATATGTATATAATATGTATATGCATATATATATGTATATATATATATATATATATATATATATATATATATATATATATATATATATATATATATATATATATATATATATATATATATATATATATATATATATATATATATATATATATATATATATATATATATATATATATTCATGAACGTATACCATATAATTGTGTCCATATATATATATGTGTGTGTGTGTGTATATGTATGTATGTATGTATGTATGTGTATATTATTTTCTACTATTTTATTAATTATATGTGAATATATGTATATGATATATCTATATATTGTGCTGTTTATATATACAAAGGTATATATATACCTGTATGTGAATTTATGCTTCTTTTGTGTATATACATATATATATTGTCATTCTAGAATTTAAGACAGAAAGAAGCAGGACCATAGCATCAGTGGTAGATTCTCGGTGATAAAATTGGGCAAACATGACAGCAAACGGAATTTGTTTAATTTACACACTCCCTGATACTTCAGGCTGCTCTGGCGCTCCCTCCTTGACGCATTCCATGAGAACTTCTATATTTGGGACCATTTCAGCAGACAACCCATAGGAGGCGAGCTGTACGGAAGATAGATAAAGTGTGTGCAAGTGTTATTATCGTTACAATAAAAATTCAAGTCGCTATACAAGGTTAAGCTCACAGAGAATCATTTTCTACAATAGGAAAGGCAACAAAGAACCTGAATATACCATTCAAATACTTCACCTGTTCTGTTCTAATAACAGCAGCGTTCATTATATCAAAATCAACGCACATGATCTATGTATGGAGCTTGTATTAAATGTATATATATATATATACATACATACATACATATATATATATATATATATATATATATATATATATATATATATATATATATATATATTTATATATATATATATATATATATATATCGCTGCTGTACTTACCTTGTCATTATATATATATATATATATATATATATATATATATATATATATATATATATATATATATATATATATATATATATATATATATATATATCGCTGATGCTTACCTTGTCTTTGTAGTCCAAAGCGTCTATGTATAGCTGTCGCCTGATCTTGCTCTCATCGGTGACAACATCCACTTGTGCCCCGGCCTGTAGTCAGTGCGTACGTGTGACAAATGTTGGGCATTCAGAACACGAATCCGCAAATAAACTGTGAAATATTCAAGCGTATATCTATATGTCTATGGAAGGCCTCTAATCGTGGGCAATACCAGAGGCTGACTAATTCCAGTGACCCGGTGAGAACCGCTCGTACTATAGAACACAGCATATCAAATACAACGCACTCGGTAGGACACCTACAAATCCATCATGGCCGTAAACAACTGAGCGTCCATGTGAACGCAAAATCGTACGCCCAGATCAACGCACCTTTTGAAGACAAATGCTAGTACAATGGTGTGTGCTTGAACGCTATATAAATTGACCAACCTGGACACAACAGTGTGCGCTTACATGTTTGCGGCCTCGTTTCTTCAGTCGCAGTAAACTCGCTTCAGTCTTGTTGACGGTGTTCAATACTTCCGTGACAATTTCGGAGTAGCTGGGTAACGCGCAAACGAGCGTGGGTGTCAGAAAACCATGCTCATAGATGGGAATATACGAGGCACTGGTATTTGCGAAGAAGGTATATTTTGCACCCCGAAATGTTGACACGGGCGAAATACCTAGGGCGACCAAAGTTGGCTTTAGTGAGAGGCTATACACAGGGCAAGGCAAACATATATGTGAATGATGGAAGTTTTGTTAAGTGTCCGGAAAGTATCTGTGAAGGAGTCAATTGTGGACATCTTCGAATGATACATCAGGGAGGCAAGAATCCTGATTTGAAACTTACTTTTCACAGCATAGGCAAGTGTGAGTTATTCACATATGCGCATCACTGATGATATAATAATCACAATGTAATTACTTAAACCACGAGAAAAAGTGGTACGGCTCCAACACCAGTGATGGCATTTGCAGTGGCGATACTCTACACCTTGAGGCATAATACTAACCACAAACTACATGCTGCTACGGCGGGACCATATGTTCTGCAAAACGCACACAATAGAGAGTTTTATGACATGCACATGTCAGCCCCTAAAAAAAATATCATTGATTAAAAAGCCCATAAATTTGTCGAAAGTAGGTACATGATGGATGCAGGCCAGTCATGTACAGCAACTAAGGGCAAGAAGCTCGCCGTGTCATGCGTAGATCTGATTTGTCTTCCATCAGATAGCATCCTAGTTCCCACTTTACTGCAAAGAACACCTCAAAGCATTTCTGAAATGCGCCCATCGATGACACCCCACTGGTAGTCTCGAGGTAGACTGTCTGGCCTGTTTAATGGCCGCGTATAATACCTGGCAGCGACTGTGTTCAAAACCTCGGCAGTGATGGACTGACTGAGTTCCGGCGAGATGGCCTCGTCATTCAGATTGAGATCATTCAGCGGTGCAAAGATCTCCGGCGCATACGGCGAGGCGACCGTGGGCATCTAAACCGGAATAGGAATAGACAGAACAAAGGTATGAAAAGTATGCTCGCGACAGTGAATTAATTGATATTCCTTCTCTGTTAGTGGATCAGTAATAAACTGTACGTGTGGAACGTGCGCTTAAGCGAGATAATTGAGGATTTTCGTCTACAGGCAGATCTACAAGGGTGGCTTTCAGAACACACAGTGCTGCATTCGCTTTGGGGAACAATAAGCGCTGATCGCGTAAGCTTCGAGAGGGGATAGATTATATCGGTACTAGATCTGCAAAGGTAGCCATGAGGCCCCCGGATAGCGAGGCTTGATAGAGACAAACAACACAGCACCGGTATCTATATATAGTGGAAAATCTTTCTTCAGTGCATTCAATTGCACGGAAAAACGTGTTCACAAGTGTGCTATCTTTAACGCACGCGCAAAGTATAGATGGTGGTGCTGTATTCAATTAAACGATCATGATTTCGTATTCAATCGCGTGGAAACCGATCTATGTACCATCCTAGTACCACAGAATATGAGATACGATAGAGTGAAGTATATATATATATATAAACCTATGCACAACTGAAATTTAGATATACGATACCATTTCAGCCCCCCTCCCCCCAATGTCGAGCACTCTAAAATAAATCTACGGACCAGAACCGTTTTCTCTGAATGTGTCGGTCAGGATTTCTTCGTGTGTGCCACTGATCATTAACCACGAAGTTTTCAATTACAATATATCTGGCCTACAGTGTGAGGCGAGTCAAACTGTAAGTGTGTATAACTTTCCGCAAAAAAAAAAACTCACCGGTTTATTAGTCATTCGGTATGTAGCCGTTATCCGCCAGACAGGATTGAGCTTGGCCACCATCATCTCTATTAGTATCGTTTTCACTCCCTGTAAGCACGATTTTCGTAACATGAGTGCGATTTTTGGCATCTCAACTCGAGATTTGAGAGAGAATCTTAATAGATATACAACGGACATCTTTGATAGTTTGGTCCCCATAGTTCTCACTCAAAAGAATTGCCCGATACATTGTGGGTTGAGGTACGCCGTGCATGGTCAAGCGAAGATATAGCCGAGCGCAAGCACACTACAGGCATGGGATTGATCGTTCTCGAGCTACCTGGCTTAGTCCAATAATCAACAGGCATGGTAAACATAGCATGTCAAGGGAACTTATATTGCACATCTGTTATTTGGACTAAGGTACATATGAGTCTCCGGCTTTCGATAGAATGTACACTTAACGGCATACCTCGATCAATAGCGGACTTTTGTCCTTTAAGCGCTCGACAGATTTGGATAGACCATCCGGAACAAAATCAGGCGGTAGCTGGCCGACACTCTCAGATAATCGGTTGAAGATGGTGTTCTGCCACTCTAGCTTAGCTAGCTCAGCAATGCATTCCACATCGTTGAGCAGCAATATAGACACTTGTGCCTTTGTTAAGGGAGACTGAGGCTCTGCGGCACCTGGATGTATTGTGAAATGGTTCAAACATTCAGCTATGAGGTTGCCGAAGCAGCATGCATCTCAATACATGAGTGTTCTAATAGTAATGCGTATGGGTACAGTTTACATATTGACTCACACTATCCAATGAGTGAATATAGAAAAGCTATATCTAGCTTGTAATAGCATTGAAATACAAACTCTAATAAACATTCTGGACAGAGGTTGGTGATAAAAGTTAAGGCCAAATTCGAGTCTGTTATCTGTAGAAACTACAACGAACCGTCACTTAACACAGACAATTTTGGAAGTTTCGACTGGATAACCGAAAGTACTACACAAAACCAGAAATATCTGCGTACCTGAAGGGTCAGCATTGGGCTTGAGATGCTGTGCCGATGCATCAGAAGGTGGCGCTGTGATGTCAGAAATTGTGTCCGATAACCACACGGTGAAGCGGGACATCAGCTGGAACTGCAGCTTCCAGAATCTGAACACAGTGAGAGTTGGAGTTTAGTATATGCATACAGCCCGGAATGGAAGCTAAAACACAGGAGAGGTTTCTGGATAATAGGGACTATGTTTCTGATAAGAGGATCCATGCAACGCTGAGTTGTCTGAAGCCAAACGGTGAGTATGTACAGCAATACGTACAGCAAACGCTACAGCATTTAGAGAAAAGGGTAAATACAGTGACACTGGTTGCAGATCTAAATATCTCCAGCCGCAACGAACACAGCATATTTTACGTTCTTACATGGTCCGACTTGTAACCTCCCCTGCAAGTGGTACGTGCCTCCATAGATATGCATACGAACACGTGAGCAAAAATATTCGGTGAACGTATGATACTCGAATAGATCTATTTTTAAAATATACACGTTTTTGAGACAGTTATATTTATATCAATCCTTCTTCTCCGTTACAGCGTGTATATGTAACTGAACTATTTCAGATTGTTGTACAATATAGACAGCCATAAATATAGCAACAGTGGCTCTATCCCGGTCTGCACATCACATCAGAGTCGCTATTACCAATGTGGTACCCCACTGCATATTCTTCACTTACCGATGAGACAGCGCTGGCAAGAATACGCCATCGCTCCAGGTGAGATTGACAGCCTCACACAGTGCCTTGGTTGTGTCTAGTACTGCACTAGGATGTGTACCAGAGGCCTTGGAGCGGTGATCGTTTGCGTTGGCAACGAGCTCGCTGAACTGCACATCATGCGACCATTGTAGGGACTCCTCGAGCATGCCGGCAATCTCTTGGAACCGCAACTAGAAACATTCACATATCAGTGTACAACACAAATCAGAAATAGCGATGGGTGATATGTCTCTGACGTCTTGTGGTTCCAAATGCACACACAGATACAGTGATAGATGGGAACGACTGAAAGTGATGCCAGTTTTGTCAGAGCTTTCTAGGGTGCCAGCAATCTCTTGAAACCCTAACTATGAGCATCCACATATCAATGTACGAGACAACATCCGAGTTAGCGACGGTTAATAGTTGCCTGGCATCTTGCGGTTGCAAATGCGCATACAGATGCAGTGATATATGGAAAATCTGTGATTTTTGCAAGCATCGTCGGAACCATGGGTACGATTGTGAGGGACAGGGCCAGGGTTAGCAATGTGTAGTAGTGCCTGACAACCTGGAGAGTCTGCCATATAAATGCACACGATCCTACAGCCATGTATGAAGAAAACCATATCCCATTGTTCGACCTTTGTAGTGATCCGTTAGCATGCCAGCAATCTCTGGTAACCAAACTACGTACATAAAAAGAGACGGCCACAGATAGGGCAATGTGCTATGGGTATCGTCGCCTTGCTGCTTGGAGGGTGTTACGCATCTGGATACGAGCATGCAAAAATACATCAAAACCTTCAAACAGGTGCTGCTTCGCCGATTCGTCTGTGTGTACTGCAATATAGGACGGCATGCACTATTCGCAAATAACACACAGGTACAACTGAGACCCAACCTGGTAGTATATCGGCAAGGACCAACTCTTCATAAAGTCGATATAGGAGGTAGAATTCTTCAGTAACGCAACGCTTTGAGGGCTGCCAATCTTCTCGCTGAAGCGATTGATGAACTTCTTTGTGCAGGTGTAGTTCTGTATAGACCGGGAACAAAAAACAATCCATCATGATGCCTACGTCGCAGCGCATTATCACAGCTCGACACACCCATGCATCTCTTACTTAAAATACATGTGCAATTTAAAGCACCTCCAGGCAATGATTTGATGTGCTATGACTGGTAATGACATACCAGATAGAACTGATCGGGTATACCCGCGGCGAATACCTCGGGTGTCACCTCGGTCATGGCCTCGACCAGTGTGGGCCAGAGACTGTTCACCAAGAACTGGAAGATGTTCGGTCCTACCTGTTCAGCCGCCGTCAGCTGAATAGCGGATAGTAAGAGAAGGAAGGAAACACTTGAATTGTGATCCCCTATTGAATTGGTCTAGTCAGATACACTTTGGCAGCTACCGAAGACTTTCAGATCTGTTACTTTTCCATTTTGCAATAGCACGAAACGGGTACGGACTGGCTTGCAGCTGACTGCAATTCCTTATGTTCTGCATATATGCTTGCTCAGTGTTTACTGTGCTACAATTTATAAACAACAGAATGTATTTACGTAGTCTCTTATCACTGAGAAACATTCCTAGTGCGCATCTCATTGGTCTGTTTGTTCGTAACGATATCTATCTAAAAATTTACTACGAAATAGCACATCTGCCACAGGTACAGAACTCACCAGTGTTTTGCAGTCCATGTCCGTATACATGATAACTTCGTTATACAGCCATTCCAGTCCAAGCTTGGACAAATTCGCCGATGTCACGGTACGTTTGACAAAGTTTTTTGCACTGATGGCTCTGAATAGATCTTCAGCTGGACCGGCTTTCTCGACAATCGCATATGGCCGCAGCACACTAACCATCAGATCCAGGTTATCGTCCTCAAGTGCCGTTCGGAATGAGGCTTCGAGTCCTGTATACGTGTACGTGTACGTGCATGAGGAATACATAAACATTTCCGAGTAAACATTTCTGAGCATGTGTGTAGTTGCAATCATGTGCATACGTTCACGTGCCCGATATTCACGAACGCATCACAGTCAAACAAGTTCTCCGTGACGCAGGCGTTATATTGAGAAAGTAAATATGATCACAATCGCTTAGTTTCGATTTTACTATTTGACACGTGACATATTGACTATTTTTAAATCAAGACTCTATTCAAAATATAGATCCAATTGTGCCAACAACCTCCACATAGGTTAAGGCACACCTCGTAGGGCACTACATTCTGAGGCAGATCAAATACCAAAATGAAAACAACATGACAAACATTGTCTGCCAATGGCTTGCGTACTATTCGTTCAATCCTGGACTCGAAACTGAGGGAGGTGCGTAAGATACCACAACAACTGAGAACTGCATGCAATCATGGTAACCACAAACTACGAACGGATGGTTGGAGCAATCCTTCGATACTGAATGTACTAGCCGAACATATATCACACAAACACGCATAATACGACAATGTGCTGGCGTACATGGTATCGGTACGAAAAGTGAGTAATACAGCCCAGACGGACATTACTATCTAAGGAAATCAGAAGGATTGTAGTGTGCTTGAAGGCTATTCTTTGGTGCATACCAGCTAGTAAGGTGCGGGTGATGGTATCTATCCTGGGCGAGAGAGCTTGGACGATGGGCACTTCCCTGCACTGAGACACATAGAACTGCAGCTGATTGAACTCTCCTGCCACTCGCTCGGTAGTTTGCGTCGAGTCATCTGTAGTAACGAATGTGCGTTTGAGTATAGATGGGTACTGGCACTGATATATCTGACGATGTACAAAGCAACGCAAAATCCGGCACGGTGTTAATATCACTCATTTGTACACACAATTGTGAGTGTAGCCTAGGCGATTACAATACATATATCAGTCTCCACACAGGGTCGAAATTATATAGACATGCTTATCTGACGTAAATGGAACTGCACCTCAACCTTCCGTAGTGCTGTGCGAATAACTTGTGCATATCTTTGTGACACTGCCAACTCAGCGATGCAGTGACACGAAGCGGACGAGAATACAACGTACGCTATATAACATCACCGAAAGCAAATATGAAGCTCCGAAAGCCAAGAATTTTCGACGCTCTCTCAAACAGAGTAATCAGGGCAGGCGCACATACTTCGTAATTAATTCGGAATAGCAATCGTAAAAGACTGACCTTGTATCTGTGAGACATCAGCTATAGATAGACTCCCATGTCGTTCAACTGATTCATTACCATCACTCTTAGTTTCAGTCTGTTTAGGTCCCGCCGTTGTGTTTAGATGCAATAATCCCTCGATTTTGTGCACTGAATCGATTATATTCAAAAATGTTTGTAGTAGGGCTTTCTTCTCGCGGATCTGTTATGTAAATATATATATATATATATAAATGTCAGCGATAACAGAAGACGAAAAAAGTAGTTTAGTCTCTGAATATGATTGGATGTTCGATGATACCCGTATAAACAAGTGGAAACATCGTCCACGAATATACCAAGTAAAATGCAGGTTCGAAATATATTCTACATGAAAACATACTTGAAAATACACGCGGGCTTGCAGGTATATTATCATAATTTCAACATAGATACAAACTGCTGAACACATAAGTGAAATTTGTTTAAAATACATGTTTGAGATGTCACCACATTG
>LUCW03000794.1:0-13691 GCA_001586965.3 Sphaeroforma sirkka | reverse complement strand
AAAAAATACATATGTTTTTATTTATTTCATAAGAGATACTACATATATACATACGTTGCACTTCGCTGTGCTCTATACGTGGGCACCTCTCATTCCTATCAAGCCATGTTCGTTCTGATTCAATCGTTGGAGAGTGATGTCAGCCCCATTGAACTAATCCAAACTCTCTTACACATCAACGGCCGTCTGATCCTGACGAATTATGCTACGGAACTAACACATAAATCTATTGATACTGAAACTTATACTCTAGAACACTACTACATATACTAGCACGATAATACAGTACTATATTCCTACTTGCACCGTTTCAGTTCAGCTGGTCAATTTTAGTAAAGTGACCGTTCTCCTGTACCGTATTTTGTTGTTCTTTATATTTCTGTATATACACAGTGTAAGGCGCCCCAGCCCCAGGAGTACCGAACTACACAAACAAGTTTCCTCCAGCAGGATGGACGTGAGAAAAGCGATGTGTGTGGCGTTTACCGTGACCAGATCTGTGACCCATTGGAAAGTGGAGAAGGGACTTCCCTCAATAGCGAAAATATTCACACGCTTCTAAAAAAACCCGCAGGGACCGAAGGCGTATAGTCATAGGGGTAATATATTTGTTCATATTCAGACATTTGGGCCTATTGATTATTTATATATATAGGGTCTTTGATGGGCCTATTGTATAGTCATAGGGGTAATTTATTTGTTCATATTCAGACATTCGGGCCTATTTATTACTTATGTAGGGTGTTTGATGGGCCTACTGATTATTTCTATGGTCTTTGATGGGCCTATTGGTTTCTTATATAGGGTCTTTGATGGGCCTATTGGTTTCTCTTATATAGGGTCTTTGATGGGCAAAAATCTCCTATTCAAGCCCGGTCGCGTACATTTTTTTTTTTGCGAAGACAAAAAAAATCGGTGATAATGTCGACAGAGACTTTTAGAAAAGCCTACGCTTCAGTAATAAAGTTTATTTTTATTTTTAAATGAGAATAAAAAAAAAATGCTCCAGAAGGCCCCAGAAAATAGTGAACCCCCCCCCCCCAAAGGGTGTAAGGGTATCCGAATAGCGAATCCACCCACCACCCGCTGCCCATGCTAAGGTGCGATGCCTGTTTAGGCCGAAAAGTGCTGAAATATGCAAATTTATAGATTTCAAGCCATAGACTCCTTAAAATAGAAAACCCCTTGTTTTATTTTAGGAGGCTATGTTCATTGTTCAAGCACCTAATTTTTTTTGTTAAAATAAATATATATACTGAATATGAACACTAGATTTCGCCTACGGCCATATCCAGCAAAAAAAAAAATACCCGGTCCCGTCCGATCCCGGAAGTCAAACTGCTGCGCGAGCGTGGTCAGTACTGCGGTGGGGACCACGCGGGAATACTACGTGCCGTAGGCAAATTTTTGTTTTGTTTTTTATATTTTTTGTATTCAAAATATATGTATTTGTTATCTGTAGCAACCCAGCATGTATTACCTGAACTTAGTTTGTTTTATATATAACTATACATTGACATACATTGTTGTACAATAAACAGCAGGGGGGTCCACCATAGGTTTTCGATCGGGATGAGCCTCGATGACTTACATTGGAACAAATCGGACAGTTGCATACAATCACACTCGACATTTGATCAATATATATACGTATGAACACTCAGATTTCGCCTACAATATATCCACATAAAAATACCCGAAATCCCGAAGTCAAACTGCTAGCGTAGTAACCACGCGGAATACTACGTGCCGTAGAAATTTTGTTTTGTTTTTAATTTTTTGTATTCAAAATATATGTATTTGTTATCTGTAAAAGCATGTATTACCTGAACTTAGTTTGTTTTATATATAACTATACATTGACATACATTGTTGTACAATAAACAGCAGGGGTCCACCATAGGTTTTCGATCGGGATGAGCCTCGATGACTTACATTGGAACAAATCGGACAGTTGCATACAATCACACGACATTTGATCGTATCACACTAAGAAATCCCCGAAGAAAGCAGATACAAAAGTATAAAAAAGATCAGAAATGAAGTATAGAATGCATCAAAATTATTGGTTATCACACGGCACATGATTGTCCATATTAAAATCATTCGATTCAGCGACAATTTGCAACATTCGAGTGGTTTGCATAATGATGGCAAGTGAACACATTTGTTCATATCGCAGTCATTCAGTGACAACCCGTGGTCATGTTGTTATAGATATTTTAACAAACCTTGGCATTCAAGTATTTTTTTTCTTAGTCCTGTAAATTAAACTTAAGTGTCCATAGTCCTCGGACATCCCTGAAATGAAACCTTGAACCCACACACACACACACACACATATATATATATATATATATATATATATATATATATATATATATATATATATATATATATATATATATAAAAAAAAAAAAAAGTAACGGGGGGTTCGATCATATAATGGCATCAATGCTCATATTATATTCTCATAGACAAAGTATACTTAGACTTTATAAGTTACTCGGTTACTCTATTACGTTTGGGTTTAGGGTTCTCTGTGTGCCATCTGCAAACTCCGTTGTATAGTAAGTCATGTCCTCATGTTTGTACTTCCCAAGAATTTTCTTGAACACATAAGACAAAAGAGATGTAGTAACTCTACGTGTGCGACGAAGGATGATTTCTGTCGTCGGAATTCGATGTGACCCGATATTAAGAGCACTTGAACCGTCTACTTTGTTTACTTCGTATGTTCTGCTCTTCTTATCGGCCACTGATACCTGAATGGTCCAATGTATTTAGCCCTATGCACAGTCAAGTGTCAGAGTTGCGAGTCGTGATGTTGACTATATCGCCCACCTCAAACTCGACTCTAAAACCCTAAAACATATCTCCTTCGAATCCTTCCATCGCTTCTGTCTCTTCTTGAGTGCGATGTCCTTATCTCTCTCAAGCAAGAAAAAAACGACATTTCTGGTACGACGCATCTTCACTAAACATGGTAAAACATGGTCTTCCTGAGAATCCTTGTTGAAAGGTACTTGTAATTCACTTTAACGGCCCCTGAAATAGTGAGCGGGTGTTGTACCAGTGACTAAATCCGGTGTCTTGTTCATTTGTGTCTGTACCCAATTAGTTGAGTATGGCCACATGCCAGCATTGTCTAGCAAGGCTCCACGCTTGAATTCCTTCACCTTTCTGTGTCGTACCTCATTCGCACCTTGTGTCCGAGGCTTAAAAGATACGCCCATCTTGTGACATGATCCCGCAACGAGTAAGAGTGTCGTCAGGATATCTCCTGTAAACTCACTAACGTTGTAGGTACATACAATAGCTGGCCAGCCAAAATCTGCGAAACACTTATATATGCACTCAGCCACAGTGGGTGTTGATTTGTCTTTCAGAGGATATAGAATGTTACATCGTGAAGCAACTTCAAACACGTGACAGACATACTTATCTTTCGTGTGTTCGGACGTGGGTAGCTCAATCAAATCAATGATAACCCTGCGTCACAACTCGTCTTCTGATACAATCTTTAATGGGGCATATCCATAGCGCTTGATCCGGCTATCTTCGCAGTCGTTGCATTTGTGATGCACCTGAGATATATATTGCCTAAGCTTTGGGTGTATAATTGCTCTTGCAATCTTTCTCAGTCATAACCTTATCCACGTGTTTAAGCGCATAATTTTGCCTTAACCACTTCAGAATGTCGTCCTCCGATGAACTCGCTGAGTCAATGTCTGGAGGTTAGGATTCCGCTACTACATCACTGGGACTTGAAGATTCGTCTGGTCTCATCTCGCCTGAAAGATCGGCCGTGTGAATTCTACTAATGTACTCCTTGTCCCATGGGTTGAGTAGCATGGTGGTGGTATACATCTGGGAAAATCGTCCCTGTCAGAACGTATCTCCTTGTAGAATGCTTTCTAGTGACTTGTTCCTCTTTGTTACTGTAGGATTAGATTGTACGCATACTGCAGTTTCGTAACGCATACTGAAGTTTTGTCAAATCTTGGATTCTTCAACCTTACGCTTGAAGGTCTCGCTAAAACCCTAAACTCTAAACCCTTGAAGGTCTCGAACTGTGTTCATTTGGATGTGTTCCAACCAACTGGACCTATTCGACATATGATTGTATATCGCCAAGGCATCTTCTGACCTGCACGGGTACCCTGGTAGAGAAAGTATCTACCTCTCTATCCACATATATGGGCTCACATTGTATCATCGATATCAACTGTGGGATTTATCTGAATGTCTTACGGGACAACACAACGTGATTTTTATCTGAATGTCTTACGGGACAACACAACGTGATGGTAGCATCTTGTATATGTACATAATTAGCAACTGTGATAACAACCACGGTGGATTCGCCCATGCGTTCTCATCTGTTAAGTCGATTTGAAACTCATCACCTTCTGGATGTTTCAGAGTCCGGTATCGCAGAGTGCAGTCACAATAGCCAACAGCTCTTGTTGCACCGTCGGGTAGTTGATTTGTGACGAGTCCATAGCCCTGCTAAAGAACTGCACGTATCTCGGTTTCCCGTCAATCATTTGATACAGAACGCCTCCTAACGCCATTTCGGATGCGTCTGTAGCCACCATGAATGGTACTCCATGTTTCGGGGGGACTACTGGAGCCCGCTGAACCACTGTTGTTTTGAGCTGCTAAAAGGCATCATCACATTCTTTAACCCACAACGCTGCCAATCTAGCCTTGTGACATCGTATGTAAACTTCGATGGAAATTACTAGGTTTCAAACTATATTAAACTAAAATACAATTTAGTCAGTTAGGATTTAGCAGGGTTTTAGCAAAATCGGTAGGGATATGGTGAGTGCCTAAATTAGTTGCGCTAGTACCATCAATGTTATTCACTTCGTAAGTATCACTCTTCTCATCATGGTAGGAAATAACAAAAGGTCCTATCGTCTTAGAAGAGAGTTCGGTAACGTTGGCGTTTCGATTTATAATGTTAACGTAATCGCCGACTTTGAACTGAACAATGTTCTTAGTGTTATTCCATCGGTCATACGCTTTAAGTAGGACACGATTCTTGTGCTCGAGTAAACAGGGGTAAACAACGTTCTGCATATGCTCAATCTTTTGTAGCCACGGGGTAACGTGTTTCTCGGGCGCAGTTTTATCAAACGTTGCTTGTAATTCACTATAGCGGCCAAAGAAATAGTGAAGCGGAGTGTTCCAGTTTGAGGATTCATGCAGTTATTCATTTGAGTCTGAACCCATTTCAAATGATAAGGCCACATATCCTCAACGTCGTCTAGTGCGGTACGCAAGAGTTTCTTAAGTTCTCTATGACGTGTCTCATTTGCACCCTGCGTTTGAGGGTTTGTAGGAACACCACGCCTATGGGTCATGCCTGATACGAGTATAAGTGCCTCCATTACGTCGGTACAAAACTCACTACCGTTATCAGAACATAGTACTCGGGGAAACCGAAGTCATTAAAGACGTGATAGCATAATTCTGCCACTGTTTGTGGACGTTTGTTCGGTATTGCATAAAAGCAAGCTATATAGCCCGAAGCCACACATAAGAAATGACAGATATATACATCGCCAGTATGCTTGGATCGCGGAGTTTAACCAAATCGACTAAGACTCGGCGCATCGGTTGGTCTTCTGTCACACTTTTTTTAGGGGTGCCCAACCGTATCGCTTGATCTGGTTCTTTTCACAATCAGTACAGCGTCGGTATACTTCACGTATGGTTTCTTTCAGCGCCGGGTGATCAAGCCCTGCACGAATAGCCATTTTATAAGTATGCTCATATGCTCGATGCGTTAAATTATGTATAATTTTAACTCTACTTTCGAGCTCCTCTAAGTCAGTCAGATTCTGTGTAACGCTGGCTGGATGAACCATAGTCCTGTTGAAAAGGGCAACCTCAGTATCAGGAGGGGTAGACTCCTGAGATACATAATTGACAACATTGGATTGTTGAAGTATCTTCTTCAGTTGTTTCGCAACTCCTGGCTGTTCTTTAAGCAGCGCTTTAAGTAGTCGAGTGCGAGCTTCAGGTTCTCTTAGAGTTTTGAGTCTTTGATCCATGGCCTTAGCTAGTTCCATGTTTTTTACGATCTAATGCCGTTTCAATCGGCATTACCTCGACTGCAATCTTGTTGGGTGCATGTGTTGTACGAGTCTTGAGCTTTTGTTCAAACTCTTTAGACTCCTCTAGTTTAGCTAAGAATTCGGTTGAGGGTTTCCACTTAGTGGTACCTGCAGGACCGATGCGACAAACAATGGTGTGTTTCCAAGGTGTCTTCTTAATAGAATAGGATCCCTGATACAAAAACGTGTCGGTTTCATATTAATTAAATCACGTATCCATGGGTCGGAGTTACGTAAGGGACAACACAGCGTAATGGTAGATTTAGTAATATTAACATAATTTAACAACTGTGCGATAAGTTGACAAGGTGGGTTAGCCCACGCATTATGCTTTGATAAGTCAAGCTGAAATGCATCACCTTTAGGATGAGTCAACGACCTATATTCAGAAACCTGTTTGTTATGTTCTTCTGCGGCGAACATATCAACAGTAAATGGACCCCATCGTGATTGAGCGAGGTTAAACCATTTCTTATTTAGCATCCAATCGGTTGCTAATAACTCCTTGACTGTTTTCTGGTAGTCGGGCACAAGTCGAGAGAGCATGTCAGGAAGATGGTTATGTATTCCTGGTATGTGTGTTATATTAAAAGCGAACTTGGCAATAATGTCATGCCAGCGGCTCACCAACTGTGAATCAGGGTTCATATCTTTAAGTATGTTAAAGACTTTGATCACAGGCGACAGTAAAGTAACTTCCATAAAAGGTAGTCTTTAAACTGTCTTAGCGCAGTAACTATAGCAAGGAGCTCTTGTTTAACGGTAGGGTATTCCGTTGGCTCTTATTATAACTCTTGCTAAAGAATTGTATGTAGCGCGGTTTACCATTTATCGTTTGGTAAAGCACTCCACCTACCGCTCGATCTGAAGCGTCGGTTGCTACTTGAATGGGACACCATCCACAGGGTACTGCATGATGGGTGCGTCCATTACTTTACTTTTTGACTAGTTTAAATGCATCATCACATTCTTTTAGTCCAAAGCTTTCCCAAAGGTCCTTTGTGCAGCCGTAGGTAACCCAAAGGCTTTGAGTAATGAGAAAGATGCGGTACCGAATCAGAAGAAGTTAACAAACCCACACACAGAGTTCACATCTCTTCCAGTAATTGGTGTTGATAAATCCAACAGAAACTGTTTCTTGCCAGGATCAATTTCTACAGCTGCAGATACTTTGTAGCCAAGTAAGTGTATAGTATCTTTAGCAAAAGAACACTTGTCTTCGTTAATCTTAAGTTTAGCATGATTAAGTCGCTTTAACTTTTTAACGAGTTTAGCATGTTCCATGTGCAGTCTTTGTAAAGATAACTATATCAACTAAATAGACCAGGCCCATACCCAGGTCCCAAACCCCGTTTCCCATCATAACCTGGCCTGGCCAAGGGCCTTTGTGGGCCCAGGGCCTTGGGCAAAAAGTGGGCCTCAGGGCCTTGCCAGGCCCAGGGCCCAGGCCTCCTATGAGGGCCCAGGGCCTAGGGCCCAGGGCCTTTTAATGAGGGCCCAGGGCCCAGGGCCCAGGGCCCAGGGCCCAGGGCCCAGGCCCAGGCCCCAGGCCCAGGCCCAGGGCCAGGCCCAGGCCCAGGCCCAGGGCCCAGGCCCAGGGCCCAGGGCCCAGGCCCAGGCCCAGGCCCAGGGCCCAGGGCCCAGGGCCCAGGGCCCAGGGCCCAGGGCCCAGGGCCCAGGCCCCAGGGCCCAGGGCCCAGGGCCCAGGGCCCAGGGGCCCAGGCCCAGGCCCAGGCCCAGGCCCAGGGCCCAGGGCCAGGGCCAGGGCCCAGGGCCCAGGGCCCAGGGCCCAGGGCCCAGGGCCCAGGGCCCAGGGCCAGGGCCCAGGGCCCAGGGCCCAGGCCCAGGGCCCAGGGCCAGGGCCCAGGCCCAGGGCCCAGGGCCCAGGGGCCCAGGCCCAGGGCCCAGGGCCCAGGCCCAGGGCCAGGCCCAGGCCCAGGCCCAGGGCCCAGGGCCCAGGGCCCAGGGCCCAGGGCCCAGGGCCCAGGCCCAGGGCCCAGGGCCAGGCCAGGGCCCAGGCCCCAGGCCCAGGGCCCAGGGCCCAGGCCCAGGCCCAGGGCCCAGGGCCCAGGGCCCAGGCCCAGGGCCCAGGCCCAGGCCCAGGCCCAGGCCCAGGCCCAGGCCCAGGGCCCAGGCCCAGGGCCCAGGGCCCAGGCCCAGGGCCCAGGGCCCAGGGCCAGGGGCCCAGGCCCCAGGGCCCAGGGCCCAGGGCCCAGGCCCAGGCCCAGGCAGGCCCAGGCCCAGGGCCCAGGCCCCAGGCCCAGGCCCAGGGCCCAGGGCCCCAGGGCCCAGGCCCAGGCCCAGGGCCCAGGCCCAGGCCCAGGCCCAGGGCCAGGCCCAGGGCCCAGGGCCAGGGCCAGGGGCCCAGGGCCCAGGCCCAGGGCCCAGGGCCCAGGCCCAGGCCCAGGCCCAGGCCCAGGGCCCAGGCCCAGGCCCAGGCCCAGGGCCCAGGGCCAGGGCCCAGGGCCCAGCAGGGCCCAGGCCCAGGCCCAGGCCCAGGCCCAGGCCCAGGGCCCAGGCCCAGGGCCCAGGGCCCAGGCCCAGGGCCCAGGGCCCAGGCCCAGGCCCAGGGGCCCAGGGCCCAGGGCCCCCAGGCCCAGGGCCCAGGCCCAGGCCCAGGCCCAGGCCCAGGGGGCCCAGGGCCCAGGGCCCAGGGCCCAGGCCCAGGGCCCAGGGCCCCCAGGCCCAGGCCCAGGCCCAGGGCCAGGGCCCAGGCCCAGGCCCAGGCCCAGGGCCCAGGCCCAGGCCCAGGCCCCAGGGCCCAGGGCCCAGGGCCCAGGCCCAGGGCCCAGGCCCAGGGCCCAGGGCCCAGGCCCAGGCCCAGGGCCCAGGCCCCAGGGCCCAGGGCCCAGGGCCCAGGGCCCAGGCCCCAGGGCAGGGCCAGGGGGCCCAGGCCCAGGCCCAGGGCCCAGGCCCAGGCCCAGGCCCAGGCCAGGCCCAGGCCCAGGCCCAGGGCCCAGGGCCCAGGCCCAGGGCCCAGGGCCCAGGGCCCAGGCCCAGGGCCCAGGGCCCAGGCCCAGGGCTTCAGGGCCCAGGGCCCAGGCCCAGGCCCAGGGCCAGGGCCCAGGCCCAGGGCCCAGGCCCAGGGCCCAGGCCCAGGGCCCAGGCCCAGGCCCAGGGGCCCAGGGCCCAGGGCCCAGGCCCAGGGCCCAGGGCCCAGGCCCAGGGCCCAGGCCCAGGCCCAGGGCCCAGGCCCAGGGCCCAGGCCCAGGGCCCAGGCCCAGGCCCAGGGCCCAGGGCCCAGGGCCCCAGGCCCAGGGCCCAGGGCCCAGGGCCCAGGGCCCAGGGCCCAGGGCCCAGGCCCAGGGCCCAGGCCCAGGGCCCAGGCCCAGGCCCCAGGGCCCAGGCCCAGGGCCCAGGGCCCAGGGCCCAGGCCCAGGCCCAGGCCCAGGGCCCAGGGCCCAGGCCCCAGGGCCCAGGGCCCAGGCCCAGGCCCAGGCCCAGGCCCAGGGCCCAGGGCCCAGGCCCAGGCCCAGGGCCCAGGCCCAGGGGCCCCCAGGGCCCAGGGCCCAGGCCCAGGGCCCAGGCCCAGGCCCAGGGCCCAGGGCCCAGGGCCAGGCCCAGGCCCAGGGCCCAGGGCCCAGGGCCCAGGGCCCAGGGCCCAGGCCCAGGCCCAGGCCCAGGGCCCAGGGCCCAGGGCCCAGGGCCCAGGGCCCAGGGCCCAGGCCCAGGGCCCAGGGCCCAGGGGCCCAGGCCCAGGCCCAGGGCCCAGGGCCCAGGGCCCAGGGCCCAGGCCCAGGCCCAGGGCCCAGGCCCAGGGCCCAGGGCCCAGGGCCCAGGGCCCAGGGCCCAGGCCCAGGGCCCAGGCCCAGGGCCCAGGGCCCAGGGCCAGGCCCAGGGCCCAGGGCCCAGGGCCCAGGCCCAGGGCCCAGGGCCCAGGCCCAGGCCCAGGGCCCAGGGCCCAGGGCCCAGGGCCCAGGCCCAGGGCCCAGGGCCCAGGGCCCAGGGCCCAGGGCCCAGGCCCAGGGCCCAGGCCCAGGCCCAGGCCCAGGGCCCAGGCCCAGGCCCCAGGCCCAGGCCCAGGGCCCAGGCCCAGGCCCAGGGCCCAGGGCCCAGGCCCAGGTCAGGGCCCAGGCCCAGGCCCAGGGCCCAGGGCCCAGGGCCCAGGCCCAGGGCCCAGGCCCAGGCCCAGGCCCAGGCCCAGGCCCAGGGCCCAGGCCCAGGCCCAGGGCCCAGGGCCCAGGCCCCAGGCCCAGGGCCCAGGGCCCAGGCCCAGGGCCCAGGCCCAGGCCCCAGGCCCAGGCCCAGGCCTCAGGGCCCAGGGCCCAGGGCCCAGGGCCAGGGCCCAGGGCCCAGGGCCCAGGGCCCAGGGCCCAGGGCCCAGGGCCCAGGCCCAGGGCCCAGGCCCAGGGCCCAGGGCCCAGGGCCCAGGGCCCAGGGCCCAGGGCCCAGGGCCCAGGGCCCAGGCCCAGGGCCCAGGCCCAGGGCCCAGGGCCCAGGCCCAGGGCCCAGGGCCCAGGGCCCAGGGCCCAGGGCCCAGGGCCCAGGCCCAGGGCCCAGGGCCCAGGCCCAGGGCCCAGGCCCAGGGCCCAGGCCCAGGGCCCAGGCCCAGGGCAGGCCCAGGGCCCAGGGCCCAGGGCCCAGGGCCCAGGGCCCAGGGCCCAGGCCCAGGGCCCAGGGCCCAGGGCCCAGGGCCCAGGGCCCAGGGCCCAGGGCCCAGGGCCCAGGCCCAGGGCCCAGGCCCAGGGCCCAGGGCCCAGGGCCCAGGCCCAGGCCCAGGCCCAGGCCCAGGGCCCAGGGCCCAGGGCCCAGGCCCAGGGCCCAGGCCCAGGGCCCAGGCCCCAGGCCCAGGCCCAGGGCCCAGGGCCCAGGCCCAGGGCCCAGGGCCCAGGGCCCAGGCCCAGGGCCCAGGCCCAGGCCCAGGGCCCAGGGCCCAGGCCCAGGGCCCAGGGCCCAGGGCCCAGGGCCCAGGGCCCAGGGCCCAGGCCCAGGGCCCAGGGCCCAGGGCCCAGGGCCCAGGGCCCAGGGCCCAGGGCCCAGGGCCCAGGGCCCAGGGCCCAGGCCCAGGGCCCAGGGCCCAGGGCCCAGGGCCCAGGGCCCAGGGCCCAGGCCCAGGGCCCAGGCCCAGGGCCCAGGGCCCAGGCCCAGGGCCCAGGGCCCAGGCCCAGGCCCAGGGCCCAGGCCCAGGCCCAGGGCCCAGGCCCAGGGCCCAGGGCCCAGGGCCCAGGCCCAGGCCCAGGGCCCAGGGCCCAGGGCCCAGGGCCCAGGGCCCAGGCCCAGGCCCAGGGCCCAGGGCCCAGGGCCCAGGGCCCAGGCCCAGGGCCCAGGGCCCAGGCCCAGGCCCAGGGCCCAGGCCCAGGGCCCAGGGCCCAGGGCCCAGGGCCCAGGGCCCAGGGCCCAGGCCCAGGGCCCAGGCCCAGGGCCCAGGGCCCAGGGCCCAGGCCCAGGCCCAGGGCCCAGGGCCCAGGGCCCAGGCCCAGGGCCCAGGCCCAGGGCCCAGGGCCCAGGGCCCAGGGCCCAGGCCCAGGGCCCAGGCCCAGGCCCAGGCCCAGGGCCCAGGGCCCAGGGCCCAGGGCCCAGGCCCAGGGCCCAGGGCCCAGGCCCAGGCCCAGGGCCCAGGGCCCAGGCCCAGGGCCCAAGCCCAGCCCAGGGCCCAGGCCCAGGGCCCAGGCCCAGGCCCAGGGCCCAGGGCCCAGGGCCCAGGGCCCAGGCCCAGGCCCAGGGCCCAGGCCCAGGGCCCAGGGCCCAGGCCCAGGCCCAGGGCCCAGGCCCAGGCCCAGGCCCCAGGCCCAGGCCCAGGCCCAGGCCCAGGGCCCAGGCCCAGGGCCCAGGCCCAGGCCCAGGGCCCAGGGCCCAGGGCCCAGGCCCAGGGCCCAGGCCCAGGGCCCAGGGCCCAGGCCCAGGGCCCAGGCCCAGGCCCAGGCCCAGGGCCCAGGGCCCAGGCCCCAGGGCCCAGGGCCCAGGGCCCAGGGCCCAGGCCCAGGGCCCAGGGCCCAGGCCCAGGGCCCAGGGCCCAGGGCCCAGGGCCCAGGGCCCAGGCCCAGGCCCAGGGCCCAGGGCCCAGGGCCCAGGGCCCAGGGCCCAGGCCCAGGGCCCAGGGCCCAGGGCCCAGGGCCCAGGCCCAGGCCCAGGGCCCAGGCCCAGGGCCCAGGGCCCAGGGCCCAGGGCCCAGGGCCCAGGGCCCAGGGCCCAGGGCCCAGGGCCCAGGGCCCAGGCCCAGGGCCCAGGCCCAGGGCCCAGGGCCCAGGGCCCAGGGCCCAGGGCCCAGGCCCCAGGCCCAGGCCCAGGCCCAGGCCCAGGGCCCAGGCCCAGGGCCCAGGGCCCAGGGCCCAGGGCCCAGGGCCCAGGGCCCAGGGCCCAGGGCCCAGGCCCAGGCCCAGGCCCAGGGCCCAGGCCCAGGGCCCAGGCCCAGGGCCCAGGGCCCAGGCCCAGGCCCAGGCCCAGGGCCCAGGGCCCAGGGCCCAGGCCCAGGCCCAGGGCCCAGGCCCAGGGCCCAGGGCCCAGGGCCCAGGGCCCAGGCCCAGGCCCAGGGCCCAGGGCCCAGGCCCCAGGGCCCAGGCCCAGGGCCCAGGGCCCAGGGCCCAGGCCCAGGGCCCAGGGCCCAGGGCCCAGGGCCCAGGCCCAGGGCCCAGGGCCAGGCCCAGGCCCAGGCCCAGGCCCAGGGCCCAGGGCCCAGGCCCAGGCCCAGGGCCCAGGGCCCAGGCCCAGGCCCAGGGCCCAGGCCCAGGCCCAGGGCCCAGGGCCCAGGGCCCAGGGCCCAGGGCCCAGGGCCCAGGCCCAGGCCCAGGGCCCAGGCCCAGGGCCCAGGGCCCAGGCCCAGGGCCCAGGCCCAGGCCCAGGGCCCAGGGCCCAGGGCCCAGGGCCCAGGCCCAGGCCCAGGCCCAGGGCCCAGGCCCAGGCCCAGGGCCCAGGCCCAGGGCCCAGGGCCCAGGCCCAGGGCCCAGGCCCAGGGCCCAGGGCCCAGGGCCCAGGGCCCAGGCCCAGGGCCCAGGCCCAGGGCCCAGGGCCCAGGGCCCAGGGCCCAGGGCCCAGGGCCCAGGCCCAGGGCCCAGGGCCCAGGGCCCAGGGCCCAGGGCCCAGGGCCCAGGGCCCAGGGCCCAGGGCCCAGGGCCCAGGGCCCAGGCCCAGGGCCCAGGGCCCAGGGCCCAGGCCCAGGGCCCAGGGCCCAGGGCCCAGGGCCAGGCCCAGGGCCCAGGGCCCAGGCCCAGGGCCCAGGGGCCCAGGGCCCAGGGCCAGGGCCCAGGGCCCAGGCCCAGGGCCCAGGCCCAGGGCCCAGGCCCAGGGCCCAGGCCCAGGGCCCAGGGCCCAGGGCCCAGGGCCCAGGGCCCAGGCCCAGGCCCAGGGCCCAGGGCCAGGGCCCAGGGCCCAGGGCCCAGGGCCCAGGGCCCAGGGCCAGGGCCCAGGGCCCAGGCCCAGGCCCAGGGCCCAGGCCCAGGGCCCAGGCCCAGGGCCCAGGGCCCAGGGCCCAGGGCCCAGGGCCCAGGGCCCAGGCCCAGGGCCCAGGGCCCAGGGCCCAGGCCCAGGCCCAGGCCCAGGGCCCAGGGCCAGGGCCCAGGGCCCAGGGCCCAGGGCCCAGGGCCCAGGGCCCAGGGCCCAGGGCCCAGGCCCAGGCCCAGGGCC